>PISX010019453.1:0-37916 GCA_004024625.1 Mellivora capensis | reverse complement strand
TGCTAATAGGGAAAACGATTTACTTCTTTCCCACGCTATCTCAGAAGAAATATGAGATTCCATTTATATGAAATGCCCAGAAAAGGCAAACCTATAGATTAGAATGTATATTTGGGGGCTGCCTGGGGCTAGAGAAGGAAACAGAAGTAAGGTCAGTGGCACAGGGATCTTTTCAGAGTGATGGCACTGTTCTAAAACTGGATTGTGGTGATGGTTGCACAATTCTGTAAACTCACTAAAAGTCCTTGAATTGTACACTTAGAATGGGTGAATTTTGTGGTATGTAAATTATATGTCAGTGAAACTGTTTTTTGTTTTTTTAAATATTTTATTTATTTATTTGAGAGAGCATGGGGGTAGGTGAGAAGCAGACTCCCTCCTGAGAAGGGATTTCGATGTGGGGCTCCATCCTAGGACCCTGAGATCATAACCTGAGTGGAAGGCAGAGGCTTAACTGAGCCACCCAGATGCCCCTCAAGGAAACTCTTTGTTGGTGTTTTTTTTTTAAAGATTTTATTTACTTATTTGACAGAGATCACAAGTAGGAAGAGGTAGGCAGAGGTGGGGGGGTGGGGAAAGCAGGCTTCCTGCTGAGCAGAGAGCCCATGTGGGGCTCGATCCCAGGACCCTGAGATCATGACCTGAGCCAAAGGCAGAGGCTTAACCCACTGAGCCACCCAGGCACCCAGAAATTGTTTTATAAAAAAGAAAACATGCGGATTCTTGGGATTCTCCCTCTGTCCCTCCCCACTAAAAATAAAATAAAATAAAATAATAAAAAAGAATACGTGGGAAAAAAAAAAGAATACGTGAGAAACTATTAAATCTCAAGCTACTAAAGGCCATTTTACCATACTTCGCATTACACGTTGCACTATTAATTTATGGTTCTCTTGCCTTTGATCAGCAAGGATCAACAATTTCTATCAGCAGCAGGGCCTAAAGTTATGAACACAAAAGATGTACTTATATTTCTAATTCACAACCTTGTCCCTAAAATGACAATCATTTCACCTTGTCTCAGCAAGGTGACTTCTGTTCAGGGAAGTGTGAAGAAGCAACTAGGTTTAGCAGCTCGCTGGAAGAAAGTGAGTGAGAAGACTCTGGGAATAAAACAGGACAGTAAGTAATTGAGGGCATTGGAAGCAATGTGGCCTCTGGAGAGGGGAGAGGATAGGCAAGCTGCCAGGAGGAAGCAAAGAGACAATGAAAAAGTTAATGCAAATAATAGGTCTCCTCACTGCCTCCTGCTCACTTTTGTTTGTATACTATTCTCTAGGTGTTTTTTCCAGGGCTTCCAAACAAAAAGTTCACAGTGGCTGCCTGGAGCTGTGAGCTTCCTCCCAAAGTTTGCATCCAACTGAGAGGAGCTAGGATCACCACAAACATCACAGCTAAATCTAGAACACTGGGTTAGGGCAAGGACCTTAAGTCTCAGGAGAGATAGGCACAGCCAGGGAAATTCCAGCCCAAGCAAATTCAAGTCTGAGATCTACATCGTATTTAGTAGTTTCTCAACTTAGCCCAAATAGTTTCAGTTTCCCAGACCACTTCTTCAAATGCCTCTTTGGTAGAGATGCTCAAAAGTAAACCTATGTTTAATTCAATGTCAAGATTTCCTGCCAGTAGAAGGGGAGAAAACCAGCACCAATCTTGCTGTAGGCTTGAGAGCCAGCCTCAAATCACACTTCGCAATTCCAGTCACTCAACCCCTACTCCAGCCTCTGTCTTTCAAGGTCTGCTCAACTCCAGAGCCTAGTGATTTCACTCCAGGCAGGCCTGTGGATTAGGTCCATACATATGTGGAGGGCCTGCATGTGCCAGACTCAGGCTAGGCATGGAATGTACAGAGATGAGTCAGACAAGCAACCTGGCTTCTTGAGTAGCTACAGGCTAGTGGAAATCAGCAGTAGACAAAACTCACCATGAATAACAGGAGAAAAGCATGTATCATCCTGTAATCAATCCCTCCATGTAGCACAAGGGCTCAAACAAACCAGGCTCAATAAAACCAAGTTAAAAAATAATAATAAATGCTAATTATTAATAACTAAAATGACTTTAAAAGGGATGTGGGAAAGGTCCTTTAGATATTTTCTAAGGCACTGGCTGAACAACTTTGGTCCATCAGGCATCAGGCCTGGCCAGGCTCTCCAACATATGCATTCTTCTTTCCTATAGAGAAGCCTTCTGGATGCCTGGGCCCATCTCTACAGCAGAAATACTCAAATGAAATAGTAAACAAATAAGCAGAAAATATATAGTATATATATAGTATCAACAAATCATCTAGAATCCAACCCCTTCCCACCACTTCCTTTTCTGCTGCTTTGGTCCAGACTGCCATTCTCTCACCTGCATTATTACAAAGCCTTTATCCTATCTGGTCTCCCTGCCTTGGCACTCCCTGGGCTACAGCCTGTTCTCAAAGCAGCAGCCAGAGTGATCCTCTTAATGCACAAATCAGATCATGTCATTCTTCTGTTCAAATTCCTCCACTTTCCAACTCACTCAGAGAAAGAGCCAAAGTTCTTACAATGGCCTTCAAAGCACTAAGTGATCTGGTTCAAATACACCCTATTGCATTGTAAACACCAGGTACACTATTCCTGGAACTTGCCAATTATGCTCCCACCTCAGGGCCTTTGCATCACTTGCTATTTCTCCTGCCTGGAATGTTCTTCACAGTGATCTGCGCACCCCCACCCCCTTGCCTCCTTCTTAGTGAGGTCTTTGTGGTCACACCATTTTAAATTACAGCCACCTCCACTAGCCCTCCTTCTCTGCTTTCCCTGATTAATTTTCTTTCATTTTGCTTATCAATACCTGACCTATAACATATGTCTCCACTAAGATATAAGCTCCACGAGGGCATGGATTTCTATTTATTCACTAATGTATCACCAAAAAGATAGAAGCTGGGGTAAAAAGGAAAATAAGAAGAATAATAAATACTGTTGGGAAGACAAGGCAGGGAAGGAGAAAGGAGGTAAGGAGGAGGGCTGTAATTTGACAGAGAGTAGTCAGGAAGGCCTCATGAAGGAGACATGCAAGCAAGAACTTGAAGGCAGTGAGGGAGCAAGTCACACAGCCAAGATCGGCTACATAATTTGCAGGGCCCAATGAAAAGTGCAAATGTGGGGCCCTTGTTCAGAAAGTATTAAAAATTTCAAGATGGCGGGGCACCTGGCTGGCTCAGTCAGTTAAGCGTCCACCTTTGGCTCAGGTCATGATCTCTGGGTCCTTGGGACTGAGCCCTGCATCGGTCTCCCTACTCAGCAGGGAGCCTGCTTCTGCTTCTCCCTCACCCTCTCCCTTCCATTCATGTTTTCTCTCTCTTTCTCTCTCTCTCTCTCCCCCCCTCCCTCCATCTCTCAAATGAAGAAATAAAATATTTAAATGATTCATTTTTCAAGATGGCAATAGTAGAGCATGACACCAAGTGCAGGGCTCTTCTAAGCCTGGGGCCCTGTGTGACTGCACAGGTCATACACCCACGAAGTGAACCTTCCATGCAGCTATCAGGAAAAGAGCATTCCATACAGATGGAACAGAATTGCTAAGATCCCAGCATGGACAGTGCTTTGGGAACAAGAAACAGGCCACGCTTGTAAGACATGAAGATTCCTGGGCTCCTTTTATGGATATTCTGATTCAGTAGGCTCAAGGTCAGTTAGGATTCCCCAGGGCATCTCCTAGCCAGGCAAGCTGGAGAAACACATCTACCCCCACATCTTGGGATTGTACCCTGCTGCTAGCCAGTGGGCACCACTTCAAATAACCAGTTTCCAATTTGTTCCCCTGGAAACCCAGGGTGGGCAACTAGAACTCCACCTTCATGCCTTGTCAGAGTCTTTGTTCTGGAAACATCCCTGTACCTAAAATAGTACTGGCTCCTACCAGTCCCTCCATGCTGAGGGACTGGAATCCTGCCTGGACTCCCAGCTGGGGGGCTGGAGAGCTGTCATCAGCAGACAGGCTTCCCTGAGAGTTCCCGCTCCTCTAAGTAAAACAGCAGAGCCGTGCTTGGCTCCTGCCAGACATGGGAGGTTAAAGTCAAATGTTTGCCTGGACTGATTCTTAATTTCCAGGTACACTGCCTTGAGTCTTTAAATTTCTAACATATCATCACTGACTCCTTTAAACAATAATTTAAATATGCTTATGACCTCGGCAGTCAATATTAGAAACTTAACTAATTCAACTTCTTTCTGTTCGATCAGGGAAAGAAAAAAACTTCTCTCCCTTTTTAGGTCCCATGTAAAATCTCAATTTACAATAAGTAAATCTAATTAATAACTGCCTACATTAATTAAAGCACTAATGTCACTTCACTGTTCAGTAACAATTATCACTTCTACTGGTTCTACATAATCAGTGGAAGAGTCTCTAAAAATTTCATCAACTATAGTTCAGGGCCTAAAGTAAATGATATACATGTAATAAACCAGTGGTTCTCAATGAAGAGTGAGTTTCTTCCTAGGGAACACTTGGCAATCTCTCGATGGAGGGTGGGGGTCCTACTGGCATCTAACAGGCAGAGGTCAGAGATGCTATTAAACATCCTACAATGCACAGCACAACTCCCACAACAAAGAATTATAGGGCCCATAATATCAACAGTGCTGCAGTTGAGACTGTGGCCATACATTATAGTTCCCAAGTCATTATACTTGAGCTTAACATCTTAAAATCAAGTCTTTTTGAAAGTAGTGAAAAATCTAGTTTATACCTTAACCATAAAGGGTGATAAGGTTATGAGTAACAGGATCTACAGTGAGCAAAAACACAGATTAGAAAGCATCTGATCAAAGGTAGAGAGCAGCTCTGAGCAGATGTTTAGGAGCTCTAAGCCACTCAGGTGAAGCCAAGTAGGGCACTGGCCTGGAGAGACTGCTGTGGGTAGGGACCAGGGAAATAACACTTCTCTAGAGATCATGGGTACCTGGTACAGTCACCCTGGCCCAGTAGGTATGACATACAGAAACCATACAGAAGAGACCTTCCTTTTTCAATAACCAAGATGCTAAGAGAGCTCTTGATAAGACTAGGATAGAAACAAGGGTGAAAATCAGAAGTAGTATCTAGGTAAAAGCAAATGCTTTATCACTGTGCTAACTCAAGCTGCTCTCAACGAAAAAACATACTCAGATAATATCCTTACCTCTCACCCCTCTTCCCAGCTGTAAAAAAGTTAATTACAAGCTCATTAGGAAAACCAAACTGAATAAAAACAAGATGGAACAGGACAAATGTAATGCCTGGCATACAGCAGGCATTCAGCAGAAGGTAGTTACTGATATGCCCCAACTCTGCTTTCCTCTGGCCCTCACCCAAACCAGGCCTTATTGATGTACATAACAATGGCAGTTCTATGTTCACATTTAGAAACTCCCAGACAGGTGGAAAGGGACTATCCATAGTATGAAAATATCAGTATATGCCTGCACAGCAAGATCCGTGGTCTCAAAATGTTTAAATGATAAGACCTGCCAGGTAAACATACAGTACCAACTTGAAGGTGCAAAATAAATTAGTCTCTGTCGTTCTGTGAAGGGTCAGAAAGAGTTTCACTTTAAGAGAAAGATACAGAGAAGATCGCCTTTCTTCCCATCCGTGTCTAAGGTGTTTCAGGAAAGAACATTGAAAACTGATACAGAACTCAAATGTAAAAAGGCCATCCCATGGCTCAGAGTTAATTATAAGTAATTTTAATGAGACAATATGCTCCCTCAGGTTTCCATGTTCTTCCCAGAGGTGTAATGCAATATACCTAGGACACACACACTTATAAATTTATAATAAACACAGCTCTCCAGCTCACCTAGACCCCAGTTCTGGGCTGCTGCTTGGCGACAGGTGTCACATTCACAGTTGCCCGCGAGCCCAGGGGTGTAATCTCAATTCTAAATAAAGCAGCATCATCGATAAAACCAGAACCATCCTGCGGAAACAACTGTACCACCCCTGACTCATCGCCGCGCTTGTTTACAGACGAAACAAAATTCTCTGCCCGAATCCACACCTCAGCTCGGCTCTGAGTAAATATGCACTATAGCAGTTTGATCTGGACTGAAACTCGGGTGAACATGGCTCCCATGTTCGGCTCCGGCCTGCCTCGCCGAGTCCGGGCAGGACCCCGGGAACTCGATGCACCTACCTGGGGAGGGAGCCTGGGCGTCTTGCCCCTCTGGCCGCAGAACCATCTTCGGCGACCGCGGCGGCGGCCCTCAGGGCGCCCTGGGCGAGCGCCAGGGGCCGAAGAGCCGCCCGCGCGAGCCCCGGTACCCCGGCCGGGCCCCGAGCCCCCGCCCCGAGCCCCCGCCCGGCCCCCGCCCCGCCGCCGCGGCGCGCCCTGCTCACCGTGACTCCGTACTTGAGCGCGATGCCCTGCAGCGTATCGCCGGCGCGGACCCGGTGCTCCACATGGCGCTCGATGACGCCGGCGCCCAGCGGCGCCCGCACGCTGGCCGTGCTGCCGTACGAGCGGGTCTTGGTGCGGGCCAGACTCAGCGACAGCTCGGCCTCCTCGGACTCGGAGCCCGAGCGCGAGCGCGGCGGCGGCGAGGGGGCCGAGGGCCGGGGCGCCCGGGGGCCGCCTTCCCGCAGGGACAGCGCGGGCGACGAATCCGCCATGGGTCCCGCGGAGGCCGCCAGGTCGCGAAGCTCGCCAAGGGGGCGGCGCCTTGTGCGCCTCCGCCTCTTCTTCCTCTTCAGAGGGGGTGCGGCGGGCCGTTTCGCGGGGGCGGCGGGCGGGAGGCCGCGACCGGGAGCTGCGGGCCGGGCATGGCGGGCGCCCCCTTCCTGCGCGTCCCGCCTTCCCCAGGCGCACCTGCAAGCGGAAGAGCGAGCCGAGATCCCGCAGCCGCCGGGCCGAGCGCCGTGGCTCCACCCTGCTCGCCGGTGCGGGGCAGGCCCTGCGGTGCGGGGAAGCGGGGCGCGCTACCGCCCGCGGCCGGGGGGGCTAAGGGGGGCCCACCCTCAGGCGTCGTCGGCGCAGCGGGACCCTGCGGCACGCCCGCAGATGCTAGTGAGAGCCCTGCCCCCACCACGGCGAAACACCCGCGCTTCGCTCTGCTTCCTATATCGATTCCCCAGCAGGCACCCGCTTTCTCAGACCTCCAAGCTCTCCCACGAAGGGTACTTCCCTCCCCCGACCCGACCACCCTGATGACCTCAAAGTCCACGTCACAGAAAACATTAAGGCCATTAAGCGCGCAGTTTCTCCAGGCCCATCTCAACAGCCAGGAGGGTCCGGCCTTTCAACGTTACAGCAGGAGGGATAGGCCTTTGAACATTACACCAGGTGGGTCACCTCCAACCAACCCTCCAGCTCTTTGGATTTCACTCCTCACTGCACACCCGTGCCAAACTGAGTCCTGAGCTGCCTGGAACGAGTGACCCGTTACAGTCCATTCTCCGGGCTCACTAGCTACATCCCATTCTTGTGGCTCACTAAGATTTACTATCTGCACCCATCCTTTTTTCTTACCCGTTTCCTCTTTAAGACGCTGAAATTCTAACTCCACAAAGTATTATCATTAAATCCATGGTTGACCTCATCTGTGTTCTTCATCTGAACACTCCCTCCTCAGCATGCTGGCTTCTGACACTATTCTCCACAGAGTGGGCATGCATTTACTAGAGGCTGCCGCCACGATTTCTGTTGTACTCTGGACAGCTCTACGACAGGAGGTACCCAATATGCAAGTCAGGAGACTGGAAGTTTAATTCATTGGCTGAAGTTTCTCTGTGTCGCTGAGCTGGACAGAGGCAAAGGCACTAGAGCTTGGAGACACCACAAAGGATGGTAGAGGAGCAAGTGGTCCTCACATCACCCTCCCACTCAAAAATTCTTCAATGGCTCTGTGTGGACAGCAGCATTAACACAACTCACATTGGCACCCAAAGTATTCTTTCTATTTTTATTATCCATGCTCTGGTCATATCCCATCTACAACTTCTGTACGCATCCCATCAGACAGAGCCAGTTGAACCTGCCCCTCTTGCCTACCTTCCTGTGTGCATATGCTATACACCCTCACCTATAATGCTACTCTTCTATATCCTGTCTGTATTTTTTTTTAATAAGTCCCATCCCAAATGATACATCCTCCAAGAAATCTTTCCTGATTCTTGCCTTGTGTCTCCCTCCCTTAGCCACCCGATCGTTACTGTTTCTCCACTGAACCCCAAGGCAGTTGGTACCTCTTGTTTAGCACTTGTGTTTTGTATCATGTACTTATTGCCTTTAGATGTTCTCCAGTGAGGCGTCACTAGATCTTACTCATCTTTTTAGCACCAGCAGTGCTTAGCCCAGAGCCTTCAATAAAGCATCAAAAGTAGCTGAATGAAGGTGTGGTAAAAAGGATCCCAAAAGCTAAATTGGATTATTTAGCAAGATTGTGCCATACATGAACTCTCAAGTGGTATCCATTGTGCGAGTTTCAATATATTATGAGATCAGGAAATACTTCAAGAAAAAGAAATTGTCCTCAAAGAATTCACAACCTAGTATTGAGAGAGCATATACTATGTCTCCCAGTGAGGAAAAGCTTACAAGAACTGGAAGTTTTTATTTGAAGAGTAATGAACTGGGTTATGGGAGGTGTGATTTAGTGCTCTTTGGGAAAAGTTCAATGATCAATTAATTGGGGGAACACTACAAGCTATCTTTCCCTTTTGGAGGTTCACAATGCACATTAGAATACTGAAGGTTCTAGAAGGCCTGTAGTAAAGTAAGCTCTTAGGTTTGGCTTAACACTGTATTTCCCAAACTCATTTGACCACAGAACCCCTCTTTCTCAGAATTTTAGCAGTTTGGGTAGTGCTAAATTAAAAGGGTGAAAGACAAGCCTATGTAAGAAACCAGAAAGATGACTTGAGAAATCAGAGAATACCAAAAGATAGAAGAGTTGGTACCTAAAATAAGGGGCAGAAAATGAGCCAGTTGGAAAAAGGCTAGGTGATGATCACTTAACTACATTATAAAATGACCAAGGCCTCTGTAAAAATGCAAAAAAAAAAAAAAAAAGTACCACCAAAAATACAGAGAGATTCAAAAGCCATCCCATCCCCCTCTCATAAGGATAAGTTTCTAAGATGTCCTCAGTTATTTTCAACTTTTCCTCCCTTAAGAAATCGTGGATCATAAAACACCTCCAAAACAGTTATAAAATGCTCTGAAATAAAGCTTACACAATTCTCATAATTTTCTCCGTGATTCCTCTTTAAGAGCTTCACTAGAATTTCCTATAGATTTCAGGAATTAATCAGCCTGAATTAATACTTATTTGATATTTTATAGTTAGGGTCCTTTGTGAGGTATTTTCCTTAGATACTGGGGCTATTTCCAAATATTTAATCTTCCTTTAAGTTTTATATTGAATTTGCTATAATCTAATATAAATTAATATCTACAATTTATGGCTTAGAATGAAATTTTTTAAAGGTTTTATTTATTTACTTGACAGAAAGAGAGAGAGCACAAGCAGGGGGAGCAGCAGGCAAAGGGAGAGGGGAGACCAGGGAGCTCGATGTGGGTCTCAATCCCAAGACCTTGAGATCATGACCTGAGCCAAAGGCAGATACTCAATTGACTGAGCCACCCAGGCACCCCAAGAATGAACTTCAATATTGGTGTTTTGTGTATCTACATACAACACAGAGCAAACCTCACAATTAATAGTGAAGTATTAGAAGCATCTCCTTTGAGGGTGCCTGGGTGGCTCAGTTGGTTAAGTGTCTGACTCTTGATCTCAGGGTTGAGTTCAGGCCCTGCATTGGGCCCCATGCTGGGCATGGAGCCCACTTTAAAAATAAATAAACAAAATAAAATTTAAATTTAAATTTAAAAAAGAAGCATTTCCTTTGAGGTCAAGAATAAGAAAAGGAAGCCTTTTTTTTTTAAGATTTATTTATTTATTTATTTTAGAGAGAGAGGGAGAAAACACAAACAGGGGAAGGGGCAGAAGGAGAGAATATCCAAGCAGACTCCCACTGAGTGCAGATCCTGACATGGGGCTCAGTCTCACCATCCATGAGATCAGAACCTGAGCCAAAACCACAAGTTGGATGCCCAACGGATTGAGCCACCCATGCACCCCAGAAAAGGAGGCCTTTCTATCACTGCTTCTATTTAATTCTGTAGTCCCTAGCCAATGCGATAAGGAAAAGGAGGAGAAAGGGAAAGGAAAATTAACAAGAAATAAGCTGTTAATTGATAATAGATAACACTAAAATGTTTATAGGCAATACAAATAACATCTACACTGGGACTGTTCAAACTTCAGTTTTAAGACAGAAAGATCAATATGCAAATATCAGTTACATCAACCAATCAGAAAATATAATTGGGAAAAGATTATCTAGATACCAAAAAAAATTTTTTTAGGAATAAAGAAAAGGAAAGCATGCTTTACATGGAAAAATTATAAAATTCTACTAAAAGATACAAAAGAAGATGAAAATAAAAGCAGAGATATACCATGTTTACGGATAGGAAGATGAAAAATAACGAAAATATCATTTCCTTCCCAAACTAATATATGAACTCATTGCAATTCCAAAAAAATCTCTATAGGATTCTTCAAAGGACATGACAGTCTTATTTTAAAATAAGATCAAGAGCTAAGAAGAGCAAGACATTTCCTGAAGAAGAATGAGGTAGATGGACTTACCTTCACACAGCCATCAATACTTACAATGCAGCAATGAGAACTACACCACGGCAGTAAATACTTCCAGGACAGACAAATGTAACAAAGGGTCAACAAAGCAAGCCCAGCAACAGGCCCATCCATATCAGAGAAAGTTAATCCTCGGCAATAAATGCTGTTGGCACTGTTACCATGTGAAAAAATAATCAATTTCGAGCTCTCTTCTACCATACCGGAATCAGTTACAGATTGAGGACATAATTGAGAAAAATACACTTTAACACTTTTAGAACAATATCTTTATAACCTTGGGATAACAAAACATCTCTCTCTTTTTTTTTTTTTTTTTTAAGATTTTATTTATTTGACAAAGAGAGACACAGCGAGAAAGGGAGCACAAGCAGGGGGAGTGAGAGAGGGAGAAGCAGGCTTCCTGCTGAGTCATGACCTGAGCCCCAAGGCAGACGCCCAATGACTGAGCCACCCAGATGCCCCACAAGACATCTTTTTTTTTTTTTAAGATTTTATTCATTTGACAGACAGAAATCACAAGTAGGCAGAGAGGCAGGCAGAGAGAGAGGAGGAAGCAGGCTCCCTGCTGAGCAGAGAGCCCGATGCGGGGCTCGATCCCAGGACCCCGGGACCATGACCCGAGCTGAAGGCAGAGGCTTTAACCCACTGAGCCACCCAGGCGCCCCCCAACAAGACATCTTTTAAGGGAGATACCAAATTACAAACCACAAAGAAAAAAGACTGGTGAATTCTGTATACCAACATTTAAAATTTCTGTGCCTTAGGGGCACCTGGGTGACTCAGTGGGTTAAGCGGCTGCCTTCAGCTCAGGTTAGGATCCCAGAATCCTGGGATCGAGCTCTGCATCAGGTTCCCTGCTCAGTGGAGAACCTGCTTCTCCCTCTCCCTCTGTCTGCCGCTCTGCATACTTGTGCTCTCTCTCTCTCTCCATCTCCCTGCCAAATAAATAAATAAATAAATAATCTTTTAAAAAAATTTCTGTGCCAGGGGGCGCCTGGGTGGCTCAGTGGGTTAAGCCTCTGCCTTCGGCTCAGGGCATGATCCCAGGGTCCTGGGATCGAGCCCCGCATCGGGCTCTCTCTGCTCAGCAAGGAGCCTTGCTTCTCCCTCTCTCTCTGCCTGCCTCTCTGCCTACTTGTGATCTCTGTCTGTCAAATAAATAAAATCTTTAAAAAATATATTTAAAAAAATTTCTGTGCCTTAAAGGGGCCCTTAAGGGCATCTGGGTGGCACAGTTGGTTAAATGTCCAACTCTTGGTTTCACTTCAGGTCATGATCTCAGGATCATGAGATCGAGCCCCATGTTGGGCCCTCACACTCAGTGCAGAGTCTGCCGGAGATTCTCTCTCCCTCTAAAATAAATAAATCCCTTTTTTAAAATTGCCTTAAGATTTGAATAGAAGGGTATGAAATGGAAAAAATATATTTGAATACATATAGCTGACAAAATATTATTATCTAGAATATATTAAGATGCCTATGAGTTATAAAAAGACAAACACTAGGGCACCTGGGTGGCTCAGTGGGTTAAAGCCTCTGCTTTTGGCTCGGGTCATGATCCCGGGGTCCTGGGATCGAGCCCCACATCGGGTTCTCTGCTCCGCGGAGAGCCTGCTTCCTCCTCTCTCTCCCTGCCTGCCTCTCTTGCGTACTTGTGATCTCTGTCTGTCAAATAAATAAATAAAATCTTAAAAAAAAAAAAGACAAACACTAGAAAAATGGTCAAAAATTTTCAGAAGATAAAACTCAAATGGCCAACAAATCTAGGGGAAGATGCTCAATGCTACCAATAAGCAGAGGAATTCAATTTAAAACTACAATTTCATAGGCACGAGGTTGGCAAAAATTAAACAACTGGACAATTCTAAGTACTGGTGAGATTGTCAAACAAAAGGAAATCTCAAACAGTGTTGACAATATAAACTAGTGCCACCACTTTGAAGAGCTATGAGACAATATCTAGTAAAGTTCAAGAAGCACATATCCGGAGTTCTGGCTCTAGCGAGCTAGAAGGTCTAAAACTTAAATGAAGTCCTCCTACTATGAGTTTTTTCAATTTAGGTTAATTTTTTAAATGAAATTCATAATGAAGCTGGCCATTTAAAGAAGGGACAGCCTTATGCATCAAACAAGAAGGACCTAAAAGCTAGAACTGTAAATAACTTGCCTAAATTAATATATGAAGACATAGAAAGTCTGAATGGTTCCAATAACCATTAAGAAACCAATCAGTACAGGGCACCTGGGTGGCTCAATTGGTTAAGTGACTGCCTCAGGCTCAGGTCATGATCCCAGGGTCCTGGGATTGAGCCCCGAGATGTGTGTCCAACTCTCTGCTCAGCGTGGAGTCTGCTTCTCCCTCTCCCTCTGCCTGCTGCCCCCTACTCCTGCTCTCTCACTCTTCCTCAATAAATAAATAAAATCTTTAAAAAAATGGATGTAAGAATCTTAAGATACTATGAAGCCAAATCTAGCAGTGCATACAAAAGATAACCCATCATGAACAAGATGACTTTATCCTAGAAATTCAAGGGTGACTTACTATTAAAACATTAATAGATTTTAGGGTAAAATAGATAGAACCAAGTAATGAATCTAAGAAAATATGAGCAAGGCCTTTATAAAGAGATAAATTTTTAATTTATTAAAATACATTAAAGAAGACAAATTAAAAAAACTATGCCATGTAGTTTTAGTATAGACAGTATAGTAGTATAGACAAGAAAATTCAAAATCATAAAAAAAACTCAATACTCTTCAAATTGACCTGTATATTTTATGCAGCAGCAACTAATATCCCAATATGAGTTTGCAAGAAACAAGACAGGCTAATTCTAAACTTGATATGAAAGAGCAAAGAACCATAGACAGCGAAGATGCTGAAAGGGAAGGGTGCATGGGTGGCTCAGTCAGTTAAGCATCTGCCTTCAGCTCAGGTCATGATTCCAGGTCCTGGGATCAAGCCCCGAATTGCACTCCCTCCTCAGTGGGGAGACTGATTCTCCCTCTGCCCATACCCCTTCTCATGTGCACAAAAATAAGTAAATAAAATCTTAAGAAAAAAAAAAGGAAGAAGAAAAGGAAAACTGCCCTACCAGTTTTCAAGAATTATTATGAAGCTATAATATTTAGGACAGGGTGTTATTCATGCTGGGAGACTAATGAATACCACTAGTGCACCCAGAACCAGAATCACAAATGTATGAGAACTCATCCATTACACAGGGAGCACTGCAGATCACTGGGGAATGGTGTATGAAATACATGATGTCAGGACAAAGGGTCATCCACATGGTAGACCTCTATCTCCTACCATACACAAATCTAATTTCTGATGGATTACAGACTTCAAGATGAAAGATAAAACTCATTAAACTTGCAGAAGAATATATAGAAGTTATCTATATGATCCCAGGATAAGAAAATACCTCTTTAGCAAGACAAAAAAGCATTCTTCATAAAGAAGATGGGTAAGCATGACAACTTTAAAATTCAGAACTTTTGCTAACAAAAAGATACCTTAAAGAAAAATTAAATTAGAAACTAGAAGAGGGGCGCCTGGGTGGCTCAGTGGGTTAAAGCCTCTGCCTTCGGCTCAGGTCATGATCTCAGGGTCCTGGGATCGAGCCCCACATCGGGCTCTCTGCTCGGCCGGGAGCCTGCTTCCTCCTCTCTCTCTCTCTCTGCCTGCCTCTCTGCCTACTTGTGATCTCTCTCTGTCAAATAAATAAATAAAATCTTTAAAAAAAAAAAGGAAACTAGAAGAAAATACAGGCATCCCAGGAAACAAGAATACTCGACTGGAATCTTTGAATTATACTTTATCATTCGAACTCCAGCTAACTTTTATGTGAAAATCAGGAACCAAACAGATTCTGAAATCTAGGTATTCTTCCTTATTTTAACTCAGCTATATGAGCTTAAAAATGACATAAACACTGATAACAAGGAATGTTTTATTTGCAACATATACAACCAACTGCACGTTAATATCTAGAATATTTGAAACGCTAATTCCTACATAACAAAAAGAGAAAAACAAATAACCCAATGGCAAAACTAGAATTTTATAGAAGAAAAATATCAAAGTGTTGACTAAAAATGTGAAAAATGCTCAACCTCATTAATTATCAGAAAAATTCACCTTAAGGTCACAAAGAATAACCATTTTACATTCACCAGGCTGGGAAAAAAATTAAGTTTGGCAAGACCAGTTACTAGTGAAGATAAGAATTCTATGCAGTTAAAAAAAAAAATTCTATGCAGTGATGGGACAAATACAATTGGTACAACTACTTTGAAAAACACTCCGCCATTATCTTGCAAAACTGTACATGTTCATTCTTACTAACCAGATATTCCAATAGTAGAAACTGTATATGCTCTATTGAAAACCTTGCATCTACACACCAGGAAAGGTGTGAGAATGTCCACTGTTCAGAATAACAAAAAACTGGAAACAATCAATTATTCATCAAGAGTAGAATAAATAAATTGTGCTAAGAGCTTCTTTGAGAAACAGTCCACATGCCATACAATTCATCCATTTAAATGTGGTTTTTTGGTATATTCGTATTACATCACCTTTTTAAATTGTGGTAAAATATGTATAAAAATAAAATTAACCACTTAAACCATTTTTTAAAAGATTTTATTTTTAAGTAGGCTCTACATCCAATGTGGGGTCTGAATCAAGAGTTGAATGCTCTACCAACTAAGCCAGCCAGGTGCCCCTGACTTTTACCTTTTTTTTTTTTTTTTAAGATTTTATTTATTTACTCGACAGACAGAGATCACAAGCAGGCAGAGAGGCAGGCAGAGAAAGAAGGGGAAGCAGGCTCCCCACTGAGCAGAGAGCCCGATGCGGGGCTCCATCCCAGGACCCTGGGACCATGACCGGAGCTGAAGGCAGAGGCTTTAACCCACTGAGCCACCCAGGCACCCTGACTTTTACCTTTTTTAAGTATACAATTTAGTAGCACTAATTACATTCACAATGTTGTGCAACCATCACCACCAGTTTGTTTTCCAAAAGTAAACAAGTAACAGAGAAATACAGCTAATGATATTGTAATAAGGTTGTATGGTGACAGATGGGAACTACACTTCTCACAGTGAACATTGATTATAGAATTGTTGAATCATGATGATGTACACCTAAAACTAATATAACATTAGTTTTAATGTTATAACTAATTATTTTTAATGTTATAACAATGTTATAACTAATATAACATTGGCAACTACATTTCAATAATAAAAGTCTTTTTAAAAGAACTTCACTTCTTTTTATGGTTGAATGATATTCCATTGTATGGCTATATCACATTTTGTTTGTCCATTCATCTGTTGATGAACACTTGGCTTGTTTACAACTTTTGGCTATTGTAAATAATGCTGCAAAGAACATTGATATGTGTTCAAGTCCTTGCTTTCAATTTCTTTGGACAGATACTCTGGAGTGGAATTGCTGGGTCATACTGTAATTCTATTTAGCTTTTTCAGAAATCACCAAACTATTTCCCACATCCCTTGCACCATTTTACATTCTCACTGGTTATGTGTGAGGGTTCCAAATTCCCCACATCTTTGACAACAAATATTTTTCCCCAGGTTGTAGCTTGCTTTTTCATTCTTTTAACAGTGTCTTTCTCAAAGCAGAAGTTTTCAGCTTCAATCAAGGGCAACTTACCAATTTTTTTCTTTTATGGGTCTGCAGGTGGTGGTGTATCTAAAAAGGCCTTGCCAGTTTCAAAGTTACCTACATTTTCTCCTATGTTATCTTCTAGAAGTTTTATAGTTTGTGTTTTGTATTTAGTCTATGATCCATTTGGAGTTAATTTTTGTGAAGAGCAGAAAGTCTGAACTTAGATCTACTCTTTTGCATGGGGGCGTCCAATTGTTCCAGCACAATTTCTTGAAAAAACTACTCTTTCTTCATCAAATTTTCTCTGCTTCTTGTCAAAGATGAGGTAACCATGTTTGGGTGAGTCTATTTCTGGGGTCTCTATTCTGTTCCACTGATCTATTTTGTCTTTCAGCAATGCCACATTGTCTTGATTACAGAAGTTTTATAGTAAGTCTTGAAGTTGGGTAGTGTGAATCCTTTGACTTTGTTCTTCATCGGTATTGTATTGGCTATTCTGTCTTTTGTTTTTCCATATGAATTTTGAAATCAGTTCATTGACATCTACAAAATCACTTGCTGGGATTTTGATTGGGATTTCACTGAATCTATAGATCAAGTTGGGAAGAATTGACATCCTAACAACATTGAGTTTTCCTATCCTTTATTTAGACCTTCCTTGATTTCTTTCACTGGGAGTTTTGTTGTTTTCTCTCATATAGTTATTATATAAATATCTAAGTATTTTTCTTTCTTTGCTTTTTTGGGGGTGGGGGTACTAATGTAAATGGTGTTGCATATTTTAATTTCAAGTTCCAATTATAGGAAAGCAATTGATTTTTGTATATTAACTTGTATCTACAACTTTGTTATAATCATTTATTAGTTCCAGGGTTTGTTTGTTTTCAATGATTTTTTGGGATTTTCTACACAGACAATTATATCATCTATGAACAAAGATGGTTTTATTTTTTCTTTATCAATCTGTATACACCTTTCACCCAACCCTGCTTGTCTTACTGCATTAACTAGGGCTTTTAGTCAATGTTGAACAGAAATGGCAAGAGGAGACAACTTTGCCCAGTTTCTGATCTTGGGAGAAAGTATCTCCCTTCTCATCATGAAGTATGATGTCATCTGTAGAATTTTTATGGCGGCTGTTTATCATATTAAGAAAGTTCCCCTCTATTCCTGTTTTGCTGGGAGATTTTTTATCATAAATGAATGTTGGATTTTGCCAAATGCTTTTCCTGTACCTATTGATATGGTTATATGATTATTTTTCTTTAGCCTCTTCATTTAATGGATTACATTAATTGATTTTTTTTAAAGTTAAACCAGACTTGCATACCTGGAATAAAATCCCACTTAGTGCATAATTCTTGTTACAAATTGTTGGATTCTATTAACATTTTGTTGAAGACTTTTGCATTATTTTCATGGGAGATATTGGCCTGTAATTTTCCTTTCTTTTAATGTATTTTACCTTTTACTAGAGTGATGCTTGGTCTAATAGAACAAGTTAGGAAGCATTCACTGCACTTCTATTTTCAGGAAGACAGGCTCCTTGCTCAGCAGAAAATCTGCTTCACCCTCTGCCTGCTGCTCACCTTGCTTGTGCTCTCTCCTCCTCCCCCTCTTTGACAAATAAATAAATAATATTTTAAAAAGTAAAAATAAATTTCCAACAGAGATTAAAAAGGTTTATACACCATGACCCACTGGGATTTATCCTAGGAGTGAATAGCTAATTGAACATCTGGAAATCAATGTAATATACCATATTAATAGAATAAAGGAGAAAACCCCATGTGATCATCTTTACAGATACAGGAAAAAAGGCTTCGATGAAATCCAACACCCTTTCATGATAAAAATATCAAACAAAGTAGGAATAGACAGAAACCTCCTCAAGCTGATAAAGGGTACTTATGAAAGGATACCATCAAGAAAGTGGGGAAAAAAAAGTAAAAAATAACCAAATCCACAGAATGGGAAAAAAATATATGCAAATCACATGTCTGATAAAGGATATACAATCAGAACATATAAAAAAACTTTTGTAGATCAATAATAAAAAGATAACCTAATTTTAAAAAAAAGAGATATTAAGAAAATAATCCCATTTACAACTACATTAAAAAAATAAAATAGGGGCACCTGGGTGGCTCAAGGTGTTAAGCCTCTACCATGATCTCAGGGTCCTGGGATCGAGCCCCACATCAGGCTCTCTGCTCAAGCAGGGAGCCTGCTTCCCCCTCTCTCTCTGCCTGGCTCTCTGCCTACTTGTGATTTGTGTCTGTCAAATAAATAAATAAAATCTTAAAAAAAAAAGAGTAAAATATCTAGAAATAAATTTAACCAAGGAGGTGAAAGATATGTACTCTGAAAGAAGTAGAAGATGAAAGAAGGTAAAGATGACAAAAATGGATATGTTAACCTCAAGGATTGGAAGAATTAATATTATTAACATGTTTATAAATTGAAAATGTTTATAAATATATACATTTAAAAATGTTTATAAATATATATTTATAAATGTTTGTATATGTTTATAAATAAATATAAATGTTTACCCAAAGCAATCTACAGATTCAATGTAATCTCTATCACAATGTAACAGTATTTTTCACAGGACTAGAACAAAGAATCCTAAAATTTGTTTGGAGCCACAAAAGACCCCAAACAGCCAAAGCAATCTTGAGAAAGACAAAGCTGGAGGTATCTACAATCTCAGATTTCAAGCAATGCTACAAAGCTATTGTAATCAAAACAGTGTAGTATTGGCACAAAAACAGACACACAGATCAATGGAAGAGAATAGAGAGTCCAGAAATAAACCCATATTTATATGGTCAACTAATCTAGGACAAAGGAGACAAGAATATCCAATGAGGAAAAAACTGTCTCTTCAACTGGGAAAACTGGACAGCTACATGCAAAGGAATGAAATTGAGCCACTTTCTTACATCATATTCAAAAATAAACTCAAAATGGATTAAAGACCTAAATGTAAGACCTGAAACCATAAAGCTCCTAAAAGAAAAAAAGGCAATTAACTCTTGGACATCAGCCTTAGCAATATTTTTCGGGATCCGTCTCCTTAGGCAAGGGAAACAAAAGCAAAAACAAACAATTGAGATTACATCATGCTAAAAAAGTTTTGCACAGCAAAGCAGACTATCAACAAAATGAAAAACCAACTTACTGAATGGAAGAAGATATTTGTTTTTATTTTTGTTTTGTTTTTTCTTAAGATTTTATTTATTAATTTGAAAGAGAGAGGAGAGCGACAGCATGAGAGGGGGGAGAATGGGAGGGAAAAGCACACTCCCCGCTGAGCAGGGAACCCAATGCAGGACTGGATCCTGGGACTCTAGGATGATGAACCTGAGCAGAAGGCAGTTGCTTAACCAAATGAGCCACCCAGGTGTCCAGGGAAGATATATTTATTTTTTTATTTTTTTAAAAGATTTTATTTATTTGACAGACAGAGATCACAAGTAGGCAGAGAGGCAGGCAGAGAGAGAGGAGGAAGCAGGCTCCCTGCTGAGCAGAGAGCCTGATGCGGGACTCGATCCCAGGACCCTGAGATCAGGACCCGAGCCGAAGGCAGAGGCTTTAAACCGCTGAGCCACCCAGGCGCCCCAAGGGAAGAGATATTTATAAATGATATATCCAATAAGGGGTTAGTATCCAAAATACATAAATGATTTATACAACTCAACACAAAAAAAGAAAGAAAGAAAGAAAAGAAAAGAAAAATCTGATTTAAAAATGGGCAGAGGACCTGAGGACATGTTTTTCTGAAGAAGACACACAGATAGCCAATAGACACATGAAAAGATGCTCAATATCACTAGTTATCAGGAAAAAAGACAAATCAAAACCACAAGGAGCACCTCACACCTGTCAGAATGGTTAGTACCAAAAAGGCAAGAAAAAGGGGGTGCCTGGGTGGCTCAGCTGGTTAAGTTCTGCCTTTGGCTCAGGTCATGATCCTGGGGTCCTGGGATTGAGCCCCACATCAGGCTCCTTGCTCAGCGGGGAACATGCTTCTCCCTCTTCCTCTGCCCCTCTCTCCTGCTGGTGCACTCTCTCTCTCAAATAAATAAATAAAATCTTTTAAAAAAGAAAAAGAAAAGAAATAACAAGTATTGGCAAGGACGTAGAGCAAAGGAAAAACATGTACACTGTTGGTGGGAATATAAATTGGTACAGCTACTGTGAAAAACAGTATGTGGAGTTTCCTCAAGAAATTAAAAATAGAAATACCACACAATCCAGTAATTCTACTAGTAGGTATTTACTTGAAGAAAACAAAAACACTAGTTCAAAAAGAATATGCACCCCTAAGTTTACTGCAGCAATATTTACAATAGCCAAGATATGGAATCAATCTTAAGTACTTGCCAATAGGTGAATGGATAAAGACTATGTGGTATATACACACAATGGAATATTATTCAGCCAACAAAAATGAAACTTTGTCATTCATGACAACATGAATAGGCCTCTAGAGCAGTATGGCAAGTGAAATGTCTCAGACAAGGAAAGACAAATACTGTATGATTTCATTTTTATGTGGAATTTAAAACACAAAACAAAACAAACAGAAACAGACATAAATACAGAGAAAAAACTGATGGTTGCCAAGGAGAGAGGTGTGGGGAGGAATAGGTGAAACATGTAAAGGGGATTACAAGGTACAAACTTCTAGTTATAAAATAAATAAGTCACAGGACATAGGGAAGACAGCCAATAATACTGTAATACCCATGCCTGGAAACAGATGGGAACTACATTTGTGGTAAGCATTTCATGTATAGAATTGTCAAATCGCTATGTTGTACACCTGAAAAAAAATGGGCAAAGAATTTAAATAGACACTTCTCCAAAGAAGATACAAAAATGGCCAATAAGCACATGAAAAAAGGCTCTATATTATTAGCCATTAGAGAAATGCATCTCAGAATCACAAGGAGATACCCACTTCCATTCACTAGGATGCCTGCAGTAAAAACAAAAAAGCCATTAAGAAGTGATGACAAAATACATTATATGTTTATAAAAAAATTAAAAAAATTTTTAAAAAGGTAAAAAAAAAAAAAGAAGTGATGACAAAGATATGGAGAAATTGGAACCCTCATATATGTCTGGTAAAAATGCAAAATGATTCAGCTACTTTGGAAAACAATTTGGCTGTTCCTCAAAATGCTAAACTTTATGTTTAGCATGTTCCATATGACCTACCAACACTATGCATAGGTATATAACCTAGAGAAATGAAAACATGTCCATACAAGATGTACACAACTATGGCTTGTAGTACTAGCCGTAATACCCAAAATGAGGAATCGACCTAAATGCCCACCAACTGACAAAGAAAATGTGGCATTTCCATACAGTGGAATGCTATTTGGCCATAAAAAATAAAGTACTGACATATGCCACCACATGGCTGAACCATGAAAACAGTATGCTAAGCGAAAGAAGGCAGTCGCAAAACCCCAATCTTATAGATCTCACTTGTGTGAAATGTCCAGACCAAGCAAATCCAGAGAAGACAACATAGATTAGTGGTCCCTAGGGTCTGGCAGTTTGTGGGGAAGGGGAAGGGTCAGCTCATGTATATGGGTTTGCTTTTTGGGATTTTGAAAATATTCTAAAGTTAGTTTGGGTGATAGCTACATAACTGTGAATGTACTAAAAACCACTCAATTGTA
This sequence comes from Mellivora capensis, assembly GCA_004024625.1. Taxonomy (NCBI): domain Eukaryota; kingdom Metazoa; phylum Chordata; class Mammalia; order Carnivora; family Mustelidae; genus Mellivora; species Mellivora capensis. The sequence goes on along the minus strand of PISX010019453.1, from coordinate 15,873 downwards.
TGCTTTAAAAGGGTGAATTTAGGGGCGCCTGGGTGGCGCAGTGGGTTAAAGCCTCTGCCTTCAGCTCAGGTCATGATCCCAGGGTCCTGGGATCGAGCCCCACATCGGGCTCTCCACTCTGTGGGGAGCCTGCTTTTTCCTCTCTCTCTCTGCCTGCCTCTCTGCCTACTTGTGATATCTGCCTGTCAAATAAATAAATAAAATCTTTTTAAAAAGGGTGAATTTATGAGGTATTAAATATATCTCAATGAAGCTATTTTGAAACATGTACAGAGAATGGTTTAATAGTGGTCCAATGCCCAGCTTTAACCATTATCAATTCGTGACCAAGTTTTTTCATCTATAACCTGATGCGGTCACCCTACTCCACTCTCACATTGGCTTATTTTAAAAAACAAACCCCAGATGTTATTTCTTCTTCAAATATTCAGTGTGTTTTCAGTATTATTCAGTAGCATCTTTCTAAAAGATAAGGGCTCTTTTTAAAAAAAATACAGTACCATTATCACATCTAAAAACTTAAAATAATATCTTCATATAATCAAATATCCTGTGTTTCCATGTTGTCCCTCAATTGTCTCATAAATTTGATTTTTTTAGCAGCTGTTCAAATCTAGATCTGCTACATATTCCATTTCATTATCTGTGTATCCATAATTCCACATTCTGTGTATCCATAAACCCTCCCCCTCTTTTGTTTTTCTTGCAATTTATTTATTGAAGGATTGGGTTGTCGTGTAGAGTTTCCCACATTCTGGATTTTGCTGATTACATTACTGTGATGTCATTTAACATGATCACTATTCGATAGTGATTCACTTTTAGATGCTTGCTGCCAAGTACACTATAAATGTGACTTCATATTCATCAACATAGTTGCCGTGCCTTAGTGCTTACCAGGCACCAGATCCTTGTAGCATACTTGACACAAATTATCCCATTTAACTGGTAAAACAACTCCATGTGGTATTATTACCCCAGTCTGGAGATAAAGAAAATGAGGCTTAGAGAGGTCCAAAAAAAGTGGTCCCAGTCAACCCCCGAGACACAACCAAGGTCTATCTGTCTTGTCACAACCAAGGTCTATCTGATGTTACAACCCATACTTCTATCCATTACATGACAATATCCCCATCTTTTGCCTGTGGCTGTGGTTATTTTTATAAACTCTAAGAAGCAGTCCTTCAGTCCACCCAAAGAACTTACTTTTACATATCATCTGTAATACTTAGGATGCTTTCAGCTTCAAGCAACAGAAAACATCTCAAAGTGACTCAGCAATAAGGGCATTTGTTATCTCATAGAACAAGAAATCCAGGGGCGCCTGTGTGGGTCAATGGGTTCAGCATCTGTCTTTGGCTCAGGTCTTGATCCCAGGGTCCTAGCATGGAGCCCCTGCTCAGCAGGGAGTCTGCTTCTCCCTCTTCCTCTGCCCCTCCCCACTGCTTGTCTTTCTCTCTCTCAAAAAAATAAAATATTTTTTAAAAAAAGAAAGAAAAAAAAGAAATCCAGAAGTGGGACAGCAGCAGGTCTGATTGATTTGGTGACTTAACAACAACATCACAGACCCAGGTTCATTCTATCTCTTTACTCTGCCATCACTGATGTGTTGGCTCTGTCCTAAGGGTCAAGTTTCAGGTAACACAGCCAGAAGCAACAATACCCAGTAGAGATGGTGGCATGTTTCCTGTATGTCTCTGTTGTTGTTTTTTTTTAAGATTTTATTTATTTATTTGACAGAGAGAGATCACAAGTAGGCAGAGAGACAGGCAGAGAGAGAGGAGGAAGCAGGTCCCCCGCTGAGCAGAGAGCCCAATGGGGGACTCGATCCCAGGACCCTGAGATCATGACCTGAGCCAAAGGCAGAGGCTTAACCCACTAAGCCACCCAGGCACCCTGTATGTCTCTGTTTAAGAGCAAGAAAAATCTTTCCCAGAAGGTTTTCAGCATACCTCTCCTCAGATTTCAGTGACAAAACTGGGTCATATGCCCACCCCTAACCTCTCACTAGCCAGTCAAGAGGATCTTATTCCCCTTGCCCACGGTAGTTTAGGAGTGTACCTCTGAGATGGTAATAGGATCACCTTCCTTGGTGGGTCAACACTTATAAAGGCTTCTGCAAAGAAGAAGAGGGGTGAATGGATGTTGAGTGGGCAAGCAACAGTATTTATTTCATGTTCCTAATGAGCTATGCTACATAGTCCATTGTGAATAACACAAATAGTTCATTATAAGTGCCACACAGAATTTTTTACTTTCTATCAAGTGACATTTACTGTTGAGCTATCAGCTTTCTTGCCTGCACAAAGACACTAGATAAGATGATATGTAAGGTTTCCTCCAGCTCCAGCTGTTTCAATTTTACATTTTGGAAAAAGCAAGTTCAAAAATTAAACCTACAAGATATGGGGACGCCTGGGTGGCTCAGTGTGTTAAGCCACTGCCTTCGGCTCAGGTCATGATCCCAGGGTCCTGGGATCAACTCCCACATCAGGCTCCTTGCTTGGCATGGAGCCTGCTTCTCTCTCTGCCTCTGCCTGCCACTCTGCGTGTTTGTGCACTCACTCACACACACACACTCTCTCTCTCTCTCTCTCTCTGACAAATAAATAAATAAATAAACCTACAAGATATGGTCCAGAAATGATGATGGGTTTCAGCTGCCAAGTCCTAGGCATGGCTGATGTCCTTCTAGCCCTTAAAAAGTTTTAGACATGGGTATTAGATTTAAAGAACTAAACAAATGGGAACTGATCATATCTTTCCATTAAGTTTTAACATTAAAAATAGAAAGGTTAAGTGTTCTACCTTCCTGCCTCTTCTGTTAACATCTACTAGCTTCTAGCCCTCATGCTACAGACAGAGTTTAATTAGAAGATCTTTTTCATAACTTACTTCCTTTCACTTGGTGTCAGCATCCTCCTGGAGCTCATACATGGCTCTGTGACTGTCAGAGCTCTTCTACCTTTGCTTTCACTGCCAACTATGACTTTAACTTAAGAAATCATTTCTATCCCTGCTACCTTTCACAGACTTCATCTGAAGTAATTCTCCATTCATTTCGTCATACACAGGCATTTTCCTTGTGGAGAACCACAAGAACACCAAAAAGAAAGATGGTACACCACTGAGTATTGTTATATCAAACCTTTGCTATTCTTTCTTTCAATATGAATAAAATTGCTTTATTTGATTTTATGCCTACCATCAGTTTTCTCTGGGAAAACTGCTGGCTTGATATGTAAGTAGTTCCATTCTTATTTAACAGAGGCTATGATTTGTGATAAATGCACAACATGAAAAAGTCAAAGATATCATAGATCTCCCAGGACATTTGGAATAACAAATGATAGGAAAACCTGGGAGCGTGATTTAAGTGGGTTTGTTCATACCTCCATTTCATTTCATTATTTCCAGATCAGATGTGCCATTCTGGTGAAGAGGCCCAGGGTACAATCCATTACCACCGTGGAAAGTGGAAAGCACCTCCTGTGTGCCATTGTTCATCCCACTAGTCCCAAGAGCTTTAGAGAATTAACTGTTTTCTGGGGAAGGCTTGGCCCTGTTTGAAATGTACAAAGGAAAGAGTGCTGAGAGTGCCTCTTTGAGGAAGGCAGAGAATGTGCAGGGTGGAAAAAGAGGAGATTGGCTTAATAATCAACTAGATGACCTTGAGCAAGTCATATCACCTCTCTGTACCTCTAAGAAATCTGGGGAAAAGCCTTACTCTGTATCTCACAGATTGTTGCCAAAATCAAGTGAGAACACGAATAGGAAGGTATTTTCACAAATGCAAAATTGTGTTATTATTTTTGAATATGGATTTTCCTCTGCATTTTCTTTTTCTTCCTTTTCTTTTCTTTCTTTCTTTCTTTCTTTCTTTTTTTTTTTGGCCACATGATAACTGACGGGTCATGCCAGATTATGAAGCATTCACCCTTTGACTGTTTCAGGCAGATTACACCAGCAATGTTATATCCATCCCTTTGGTTTATTTTCCTCCCATCACATCCCTAAGATGCAAATCTCACCATAAGGTGAACTACTGCATAGCAGCTACTTAACAAAAGTCGACATACTTAAACTGTCCAGATAAATGCTATTTACAAGAGTTGTGCTAGAAGTATGCAAAAGGGGTTCAAAAAGGAGTGAGAGCACATCTAATTAGAGAAAGCTTCTGAAAGATAATCCCATCATGCCACGTATTTTAGGAATTTCGGCCTTAGTCCCATGTGACCCCACCCCACTTTCATGCTTCAGAGACAAGAGCATATTTTCTCTATCTCCGTAGCTCCAAGAACCCGGCAGAGAGGACATTTCAGAACGTTCGGGGATGAAGTGAACGGGCTAAACACGAGGTGGGTTTTAACATTTATCTACCCAGCCCAGTGAAGCTCACCTATTTTTAACAGTATTATAGGTGGGTCTTTCCAGGCCAGACATGTGCCCGGGAACACTCCTGTAACTCCTAAGGAAGAAACTTCATTGCGGGTGTGTTAAGTGCCCAGCACAGCTGCTTTCATATACGCACCTAATATGGGGTCAGTCCTCAAAATGTATCTTCAGACTTTAAGTCCACTTTACGGATGATGATGCCGACACTCGGCATAGGCTGCGTTGTCCAGTCTAACGTCTAGTAAAAGCCACTGCGTGTGCATGAGCTCTTCAACACCCTGACCCCCAAACTTTAAATCAGCCTCGCTCAACCACACCTGCTTACCTCCCTCCTTGCAGGCACCTGCCCTAGCTACTCCTCCTTCCCGCGTCCCCGCCCCAGGCCCCAGTAAAGCCAGTAAAAACTAGATCTTAAGGCTTGCGCGTAAAGATGTTCACTCACCCAACTGCTGCTCACAGGCTTGAAAAGCCTTTGCCACCCACCCTATCCGCAGCCCCGAGCTTCTCAAAAGAGCCAGCACAGCGTTTTCCCAAGGCTGAGGTCCTCGTCGCCTGCAGGGCGGTGACGGGGTCGGGACGTGGATTCCGGGAGAGGACACCTGCAGGGGAGGTCCCGGTAGGGGGTCCCGCCTCCGCGCTGCCGGGGCGCGCCGCCGCGAACTACGCTTCCCAGGCTGCTCCGCTGCCGCCGCGCGCCCCGGCGCCGCGCCCGGCCGGGAGCCGCCTGTTGATCGCGCGCTCGCCCGGGCCACTGCGCCGCGGCTGCTCGGCGGTCCCCGCTACCTCGGGGCAGACGGACGCACGGCCCGCATCGCCGGCTCCGGGATGGGCGCACGGATGGGTGAGCGCGCGGGAGTGCGGGGGCGGGCCCGGGCGGGGCACGGTGTGCATACCCCGGCCCGCGGCGCGGGGATGGCCGCGCCCTCCCGGCAGGCTGGAGGATGCTCCGCGGCGTCCGCGCCTGGCCCGGCGGGCGCCCAGAGCCGGGGCCGCCGGTGGCCTCCCTCCGCGGCGGGGCGAGCTGTCCGGGGCGGCGCGCGGCGGCGGGGCGTGGGTCCCACGCTCCGCACTGCGGCTCCGCAGCCTCTGCAGCCTGCCGGGCCGCTGCAGTGAGGGCGCGGTCTCCTGCCTTCCTCGCGCTGTGGGGCTGGGTTTTTCCACGCTGGGCTTTGTTCCCCGCTTTCCCCTGTCCTGTGACTGTTAGACAAGCTCCTGGAGCCCGGTGCCTCTCACCGCATCATTGCAGCGGGCGACGGGGAAGGGTGCATTCCGGCTGGCATCTTACGACCCCTGGAGCTATCACCCGCGGGGCGTTTCAGCCTCTGGGAAAGCGGCGTTCAGGGAGCGGCCTGATGCAGGTCCTCGAGACCTTTATTTTTCCTGGTTAAAGTCATGGTAGCTTGTGCTCCCTGAGCCTTCCTAAATTGTCCCTGTTGATCCGCAGAAATGAAGATGGATTTAAAAATAATATTAATAAAAAGTTCCTAATGGGAATTTTTACTTAAAGCGTTACAAGGTGGGAAGGTGATGCAGGCAAAATGCAAATTAGCGTCGAAGGAGGCCGCGAATGCTATGGCATCATCTTGCCCATTAAACAGCCAAATCACAAGGCACTTGGGAAGGGAACGAAAAGAACATCAGAGGAGGTATTTTTCAAATCAGGTTCCTTCCTATATCTACCATTAAGGAGCTGAGGGACTCTGGGCAAGCCCCTTGACCCGAGTCTCTCTATGCATGTAGAATGGGGCGTTTGGGCTGCATGATTTCTAAACCTCTGTTCTTCCAAGATTCTCGTATCAGGAGACTGTAGAGATGAGGTTGCGTCTGTTCAACACCATTACAAAAAGCCTGATTGTGACAGAACGAGCAGCTTTACCCTAGTGAGGAGGAAAGATTTTTCAGGGCTCTGGCAATCTGATTTTTAAAAAAAATAAAACTGATTTTCTCTATCTACTTTCTTCAGTCAACCTAATAAATATGTATCATAGCCACTTTATTGTTCGCAGAGCTGTAAATTGGTGGGCAACATGGTTTCTTTGTGTTTGTTTTTAATTTGCTGAAGGTGAAGTCATGAGGTGGGTGGGTTAATGGAGAAGCAAATGGCTCCCCCAGTCTGGGCCAAAGTGGTCAGATGTGGTCAGCAAAGACATGGGGGAAAGCCCCAGCAAGAAGTAACCAGAGAGCATATGCGCTGAGGAAAGAGAGGATGAGTACTGATGGGTCATTGTTTGAATAATACACAATGAAAGGAATACAAGAACCAGAAAACCAGTGCTAAGCAAACCCTAACATAACCAGTTCAGGCAAGGACTCATCCATGGGTTCAGAACCTCTGAGTGAGAGGTTGTTGGAGAATAGGATTATCTCACCATGGATTACCTCGAGAAAATGTGTCCTTACAATGGAAAGATGAGGAGGTCATCACCTCAGCCTAGTGATCAAGCTTACCAGCATCTATTAAGAGTATCCTGTTGGGATACAATAAGATCATGACTTCACCTATGCAGTGTTCCTGCAAAAAGACTGGAAAGTCGGATTTGGGAGGGTGGGGAGTTTTGTAGATTAAAATACTCAAGTGGTGTAACAACAATTTGAGATACGTAAACTTTGGATCCTAGATCAGAAAATATATATATATATATATACACACACACACGTGCATATATATATATATATATATATACATATACATATATATATAATCCTTTAGCAATATATATATTGCTAAAAGATTATTTGGAGACAACTGGAAAATTTTAACAGGACTACATATTATATAATATGATGGAATTACTATTCATTTTCTGAGGCACAGTAGTGATACTGTGGTTATTAGGACACTGTCCTTCGTGTGCGGTGCAGGTATTAGAGGAAATGTGTCGTGATATCTGCAACTTTCAGCTAGTTCAGGGACAAGTCTAAGGGTGAGGGAGCAAGCTCAGGAAATGTGGCAAAATGACAGTGAATTGAAGAGAATAGTACGCAGGTATTTGTTGTAATGTCCTTTTGTCTTTTCAGTAAGTGTGGACTTTTTAAATTAAAGTGGGAGAGAATGGGGCGCCTGGGTGGCTTAGTGGTTGGAGCCTCTGCCTTTGGCTGGGGTCATGATCTCAGGGTCCTGGGATGGAGCCCCGAGTTGGGCTGTGCTCAGCAGGGAGCCTGCTTCCCCCTCTCTCTCTGCCTGCCTCTCTGCCTACTTGTGATCTCTCTCTATCTCTATCAAATAAATAAAATCTTTAAAAAAATAAAAAAAATAAAGTGAGAGAGAGCAATGAAATTAGAGAGTATATAAAGAGAAAGAATTGTAGAGAACTAGTTGGTTAGTGACACACAGCTGCAGTGAATCTGTGGCTTTGAGTTACCAGGATTTAAATCCTATTGGCGGTGTGAGGGGGCTTAGAGCAAGTTCCCTTTCTTGGTTTGTTTTGGCTACTCTCAATCATTTATTCTTTTTTTTTTTTTAAGATTTTATTTACTTATCCGACAAAGAGAAAGAGAGCAGAAGCAGGGGGAGCGGCAGGCAGAGGGAGAGGGAGAAGCAGGCTCCCCACTGAGCAGGGATCCTGACGTGGGGCTCGATTCCAGGACCTGGGGATCATGACCTGAGCCAAAGGCAGATGCTCAACCCACTGAGCCATCCAGGCACCCCACAATCATTTATTCGTAAGATACTGCATCTGCTGGGGCGCCTGGCAGGCTCAGTAGATAGAACATGCATCTCTTGATCTCAGGGTTGTGAGTTCAAGACTCATATTCAGGTGTGGAGCCTACTTTAAACAAAAGAAAGAAAGGAAGGAAAAAAAAAAAGATACTGCATTCCCTAACTCCAACCTCAAAACATGAATAATTCCCAAACCTTTGAAATGTTAGCTCTACTCAAGAACCATCCTGAAAGCACTGTCCCTCTCCTCTCTACATTCAAGATTTATGTCCATATAGAAGGAAGTTCCCAGTAGTGGTTCTTTTTATTTTGAGTTAGGGGAGTGTTAGGGGAAAGAACAGATCCAGACTTTTGACAGAACAGAAGGTGTAGGGTTTCCTCTCATTTTCTTTATTTGTAAATCACATACACCCAAATGGTTTCTTATAGACTATAAGTGGTTCATAGAGGTTTGTAGAAGGCATGTGCAGAAAAGACTTCCTGTTGCCAGGCCAGGAAAACAAAATCAACTCTTAAGATACAACACAGTTTTATACAGAGCCTTTTACTGCAAAGAGACTTTTGCTATACCTGGAATATACATATTTCTGCTTTTACGTTTTGCCTCCTGTTTCAGCATCAGTGCTACCCCCTCTCTTTAAGTATGTCACTAGGTTTCCCCTATTGACCTCTGGTTGGAGTGGTAATGAGAAGGTCAGTTCTAGGACTGTGGGTAATAGGAGCTCATGAAATAGGACACAAGGCCAGCTGTGCTAAGCCTGGAGATGAGTAAGGAGCAAATCTGAAGCACCAGCCCTATGAGGCCTCTCATTAGAGCAGTTGGAGGGGTCTAGAGTCTGGTAAGCTGGGCTGCTGTTCAGCCCATACGTGCAGGGATGGCCATCCCTGTTGTTTAGAGCTGACAACCATTCTGACTGGGCAGTGCCCATTCCATACCATTCACTAAGTCTTTTGCATATCATCTTGATAAGTAGCCATGAGTCAAGGTGCGCATAGTACCAGTATGGCACAGCAAAACATTGATCAAACCTGGCTGGAATACAGAGGCTAGAGTAAGAGCCAAGGTAGGTGAGTCAAAGGCTACATAAGCCGGCAGGAACCAGAAGGGCATGGGAATCAAAAGACAGAAAGTAGAGAACCCATAGTGCTGGTCCAGAAGTGAGAAGCCATCAACTTCCAAAGGCAGGGTGAACCAACAGACACAGATACCCACGTTTAAGGCAAGGAGCTGGGAGTCGGGAAATGGGAGAGCCTCAGAAAACAGAGAATAGGGCCAGACAAAGGGATCAAGCAGCAGCAGGAAGTAGTACCTGCCAAGAGAGTGAGAAACCAGGTAGCGGTCTGGGCAGAGAGTCTTAGACTTCCATGCCTTCTGCCCCCATCAGGAAGCTTCTTGGCCGCTTCCTGCCAAGGGGGAAACCTATCTCCTCCTTTGGCCAGCCTCTACACGGTGGCTTACTACACCTGGCAACGCTGACCCAAGGCTCTTAGAAGATGCTGCCTCCCTGTATTCAACAGATCCTGACAAGGATAACAGATGGAACAGATATCCCAAATAAAAGACTATTCCCAGACCAGGGACAAAAAAGAAATGGCTTTGACTGAGGGTTTGTATGTGTGTGTACTAGGCACTGTTTAATAAATAGGGCTGCTCATTTTCACTTTGGTTCCAAGTCTTTTTGTGTAGGCATTGCTCCTAGTGCATACATTATCAATGTTAAGCATCATCTCCGCCTTCTGAGATGAATACTGCTCTTTGCCTGTTTTACAGAGGAAGGAACAGAGGCTTGGAGAAGTTTCACTTGCACTCAGATCTGTAATGATCACACCCAGGGCTGGTTATCTCCAAGGCCCCTGCTTTAAGTCTTCTGAACCCGGAGGGGATGGTTCACTGGTGGGCACATTGTTTTAAAAGGAGACTGTTTTCAAGCAAAATTTGAGCCATGGCAACTTTTGTGTGATAAGTTTGGGAAGTTAAGACCAAATAGTCTCAGATACAAACTCTTAATTCTGGTAAGATCTGTTCCTCATTCGCCCTTCAGCTTGTTCCCTTCAATTTACCTGTCATACTTTTTGCCTGAAATTCCTTCTTATCTCACCCCATTCTCTGTCCTTCATCCTCTGCAAGTATTAGCAGAATATGGTAGGAGCCATTTGGTTTCTTAAAAAAGAGAGAGAAACAGACATGACTGGGCCATCTTCAAATAGCTTGATTTTGGGGCACGTGGGCAGCACAGTCAGTTAAGTGACTGCATTTAGCTTAGGTCATGATCCCAGGGTCTTGGGATGGAGCTCCACGTCTGGCTCCTTGCTCAGCAGAGAGCCTGCTCCCTCTGCCCCTCCCCCTGCTTGTGAACACACACACACACACACACACTCTCTCTCTCTCTCTCTCTCAAATAAAATCTTTATAAAAAACCCAAATAGCTAGATTTTAAAACATAGGCTGTGAATAAATAAAATATTAAAAAAAAAACCAAAAACGGGACGCCTGGGTGGCTCAGTTGGTTAAGCGGCTGCCTTCGGCTCAGGTCATGATCCCAGCGTCCTGGGATCATCGGGCTCCTTGCTCAGCGGGGAGCCTGCTTCTCTCCCTCTGCCTCCGCTCTCTCTCTGACAAATAAATAAAATATTAAAAAAAAATAAAAATAAAACATAGGCTGTGTGTTTTGTATACATTTTGTATTTACCCACAGCTAGAAAGGAATTAAATATATAGGAACAACTCATGTCTTGTTGGAGAATATGATGATATGTTGATTTTGTTCTAATTTACCAATTTTAGAAAAATGTAGATATGGCCCTCATGCACTTTGGTTCCCTGATTATTTAAAAATAATTATGAAATATTAAAGATTTATAATAGAGAATAATAAATTCTCATTTCCCTCTCCCTACTTGGGAATAAATCATCACCACTATAGTTGAAGCCCAAGCCCCCTTTCTCCAGGCAATATCCCCTCCCCCATCTAGTGTGGTATATGTCTTTTCCATGCGCAGTCCTATGTAGCTTTCCTAGAAATGTACGTCCTCTGACATAACTTATGGCAATGTTTTGCCAGTTTAAAAAACTTTTCACTTGTTTTTCACTAGGTTTTTCAGAGTATTTTTTGTTTACTCTTTTGCAAAAATTAGTCTCTGGTTTGGACAGGGTTTAATAAATAGGGCTGCTTGTTTTGACATTGGTTCCGAGTCTTTGTGCCAAACTTGGTGTGGTATCTGATTTTTCCTCTTTCATCCTGCAGTTATACGAATAAGGCAGTGGAAATTGAAGCAAAGAAAGCTATACTCCTTGTTTTCCTTACTAGAGCCTGTAACCAAACTGTAACTGGGTAACCGAAGAATTATCAGGGGGACCAAGCATTCTACCTTCAGCTCTAGTCCTTACTCCTGTCTTCTGTGTTCCTAACTGCCTTGGTGTACACTCCCACCTGGACTCCAGGAAGCCTTGCTGGGCACTTGCTTCATTCCAGCATGTGCGTCAGCATCTTGTTGCCTGCTGAGCGCTTGCCTTGGGACAGACACTCTGCCGGAGGTGACGCTGCTGCAGTGCTTTGTGCAGACTTTCTACTGTGGCATCGCCGACAGGAGGAGAGAACAGATGTGAACACTTGTGGGGCCCAGGCGGGAGCTACAGCAGGCCAGCCAGCCATGAGCCAGAAATCTGCAGTTTGACCTTAAAAGCTCTGTGAATGCTGCATTCTTCTCCACAGTATGTCTGTATTTTGTATTAAACAATAGTAATTGGCTCTCCCCCAAATCTTCAAGTCAAAGTTGTGCTCCAGGAGGATGCACTATTTTTTTTTCTCCTCTGGCTTTGACACCCCCTCATTTATGCAACATATGCAATTTGTCTTAACAGGTACTGTTACACAGTATTAACATGTTATTGTAACTACTTGCCCTACTAAACTGTAAGCTTGGTTGAGGCACAGGGTATCATTTATTTAGTTCACTGCTGTTGTCACAGCAGTATCTGGAAATCATGGGCTTTCAGTAGATACTTGTTGAATGAATATACAAACCTGAGCTTGCGAAGCCTAAGAATATAAAGAATTACCATGTTGACCCTGTTCTCTGAGAATTCGTGGTGTAGTTGAAGAGAGAACCATATATGTAACAAACATGAAAAGATAAAAGAGAGCAAGAGATGAATACCAAATTGGTGACATAGGCAATGTGAATTTAGGAAGAGGAGCAATTTCTGTGGTCTTAGGTGGCCTCAAAAATTTCCATGACACAGAGTAGAGGCACTGCATATAGTGGAATGAGCTCTGGACCAGGGGGTCACTTCACCTCTGTGCTCATTTTCTTCATTTGCATTTGTGGGATGCCTACTTTGGGTCAAGATTTGTGTTGGGGCGCCTGGGTGGCTCAGTAGGTTAAGTGTCTGCCTTTGGCCCAGATTATGATTCCAGGGTCCTGGGATGGAGCCCCACGGCGTGCTCCCTGCTCATTGGAAAGCCTGCTTCTCCCTCTCCCCTCTGCTGTGCTCTCTCTCTCTCTCTCTCTCTCTCCCAAATAAATAAATAAAATAAAATAAAAAAAACTTGTGTTGGGAGCCAGAATCATAACAGTGAATAAATCTGATACAGTCCCCATCCTCCCAGAGATTAGCAAGGAAGACAGAGATAAAACAAGCAATGGTAATAAAGTCAAGAGCAGTGATCAAGGGGTATGCCATAGGGAAGAGAGGTGACCCAGACCTTGTCTCGGTGTCTGAACAAGACCTCCCTGAGGAACTGAAGATTACATGAGACCAGAAGATGAATACGACAGTATTCAGCCAAGGAGGGGTCACTGGTACTCTGAGCAGAGCGAGCGGCATAAGGCACAATCCAGGAATTGGAAGTGGTCCAGGAGGCTGGAGCCAGGAGGCGATGGGGAGTGTGGTGCAGGATGAGGCTGATGAGAACTGGGGCCAGATTGTGAATCTGATCCTTATCCTCAAGGCAGTGGGAAGCCCTGGAGAATTTTAAGTAATAGGGCAAAGTTGTTTTAAAAGGTCACTTTGGCTATTTGCATAGAGACTGGATGGAGAGTGAGTAAGGCTGGATGTGGCAGAGCAGACAAGTCTGGTGGGTGGATTCTAACATGTTTAGGTAAGGACAGAACTTGGTGATTGGTGGGGACAGGGAGGAGACAAGGAAAAGATGGTATCAAGGATGGCTCCCTGGTTGATGAGGTGCTTGAGGGAGCCAAGTGAAGGTGTTGATTTGGCAGCTAGAAATATTTGGATCTAGCCCTCAGGAATGAGGTCTAGGACAAAGATATGAATTTTGGGGGTCTTTAACATATGGATTATAGTTAAAAGTTTGGAGGCAGTGAGTTCCGCCAGGGAGAATGATAGTGTGAGAAGAGAAGTTCTTAAACAGGACTATGGGGGCACCTGGGTGGTTCGGTGGGTTAAAGCCTCTGCCTTCGGCTTAGGTCCTGATCCCAGGGTCCTGGGATCGAGCCCTTCATTGGCTCTCTGCTCAGCGGGGAGCCTGTTTCCTTCTCTCTCTCTCTCTCTGCCTACTTGTGATCTCTCTCTCTGTCTCTCTGTCAAATAAATAAATAAAATCTTTAAAAAATAAAAAAAATAATAAAACAGGACTATGGAGGATGCCAGCATTTCAAGTGGAGGAAGAGGAATTGCCACAAGACACCGAGACAGAGTGACCAGGGAAGTGAGGGAAAACCGTCTCTGCCACCAGACTGGATGATCTCTAAGGCCTCAGTCACCTCTGACATGCTGTGGTCCTGCAGAGCTGGGATTTGAGCCAGATCTCAAAAGCAAAGCACATGGATAGGCTATGAGAACAGAGAAGGGCATTCCAAGGAATATTACTGTATCAGCCAAAGTCCCAACAAGAAACAGAGGACACACTCAAACCGAATAATTTGAAGAAGTTTTAATAAAGAGGCTATTCACAAAGATGTGGGGTGGGTTTCGGGAATGCAGGACGGCAGAACTCAGGCACGGGCCACAACAGAGACCCTTCACCACCCCAGGCCTAGGTTCCGCTGAAGGGGAAAGCAGCTGTGGCCTTCTGGACCAGCCTCCCTCTCTCTCTGCCCTCTGGCTTCTCACCAGGGCCTGCTGTTGGCCAAACGTGCACCCGAGAGCAAGAGAGCCCGTGGGCGCCGTTTAAATATGTTATGTTCCTGGGGCATGGAGCAAGGCGGAGAGTGGATGTAGAGGGGCAAACAGAAGATATCTGGAACAATTATCTTGAAAAGTGGAAATATATGGGAAAGAGAGTGTCTTCATTTTCTGTTGCTGCGGTCACAAATTCAGTGGCTTCAGGCAACGAGGATTTGTTACATTGCAGTTTTGGAGGTCAGAAATCCAAGACTGGTGTCACTGGCCTAACGTCAAGGTGTCAGCAGGTCTGTGCTCCTTTCTGAAAGCTCTGGAAGAGAATCCATTTCCCTTTTTTTCCCCCAGCTTCTAGAGGCCAGCCACATTTCCTGGCTCTCAGCCCCTTCCTCTGTCGTCTTCAGAGCCAGGAATCACATCACTCGACCCTCTGCTCCTGTCATCAAACCTCCTCTGGCTCTCCTGCCTGCCTCTTCCTTCTTTTAAGAGCCCTTGTGATTCTGTTGGATCCACCGGATAATCCAGGATAATCTCCCTATTTTAAGATCCTTTACTTAACCCACCCCGTCCCTTTTGCCATGTAAAGTAGCCTATCCCCAGGTCCCAGAGGATTCCAGCTTGGGCATAGGTAGGGGTCATTATCCTGCCTATCACAGGGAGCCAATAAGCCTTCTGGCTGGAGTAGAGTAACTCCCTGGGAAAGTAATGAAGACAGAAAGCAGAAAGTACAAACTGAAGCCAACTTGTGGGAGTTTTGGATGTTAGACTGTCTGAATTTCATTCCGTAGACAAGAGGGAGCCATTGTAAGTCCTTACCCAGAGAAGTGGCTTTTTAGCAGTGTAAAGAGAGATGACCCGATTGTGGTGTTCTGGTGGCTCAGAGGGAAGAACAGAAACCATTCAAGATGCTGTTAGAGTACTTCAGGCCCAAAGGACAGAGGTGCAAAACAAGAGTGACAGGAAGAGGGGTGGTGTGAAAGGTTCTGTGCAGTCAGAATCTGCAGGAGATGCCAACAAGGTGGCCATGGAAAGAGGGGGGAGAATCGAAGGGTGGTCCAAGTTTTTAAAGTGAGTGACTGGTAGATTAATTATATGATCTAGAAAATCAGGAGAGCAAGTCAGTTTCATAGAAAGATGTGAAGTTAGGAGGATAGCTTTAGAATCCTGGACTAGAAGTACAAATAGAATCTTACCAGGCCTAAGATATCACCAATTTAAAAACACCAATATTTTATGTACCACTAAGGAAAAAATGCTGCCAACTAAAATATGATACATGCTTGCTTAGAAATGTAATTTTCGGGGCACCTAGTGGCTCAGTCGTTAAGCGTCTGCCTTCCACTCGGGTCATGATCCCAGGGTCCTGGAATCAAGCCCCATGTGAGGCTCCCTGCTTGGTGGGAAGCCTGCTTCTCCCTCTCCCACTCTCCCTGCTTGTGTTCCCTCTTTTGCTGTCTCTCTCTGTGCCATGTAAATAAATAAATAAATAAATCTTTAAATATATATATATATATATATATACACATACATATGTATATATATAATTTTCACTTTATTGAAAGAACAGATTTAGACTTACAGAGACTTTTTTGAAATCTTTTAGCTTACATACAACAAATTGCATATATGTAAACTGTACAGTTTGCTAAGTTTAAACGTATGCACGTGCCTGTGTAACCACCACAATCAAGGTAGTGAATAAACATGTAAAACTCAAAATTTTCTTTATGTC
>PISX010019452.1:0-38072 GCA_004024625.1 Mellivora capensis | reverse complement strand
CTTTATGAAAATGTTATAAAATGCTTACAGGAACTTGGATATTTGAAGCAAGATGCAGTATTACATTTTCCCTCTCACACATTCTCTTTTCCTCCAGCCATAGCAATTAGGACTGTTTTGAAATAGTTTTTAGCTACTATAAAAACAAAGTCGTGTCGTACCCCCCCCCCCCCCCCCCCCGTAAAAGGGGTCTTTTAACTCTTAAAGCAATGGCTGATCCTTTGGGCTGCTTGCAGCCTTGCTCTAGGCCTAGAGAAACAATATTAGGCAGTCATAAAAGATTCTCTAGCACAACACACACAAGCTGTTTTTCTGTGCTGTTTCTCATGAAGCCCTACCCCCCTGCCCCTCTCCCCCCTGCACACATCCCGGGCCTCATACAGCCACTTTCTCATTCACTGCCCTATGGCAGCGCCTGGCCCAGGGCAGTCACAGGGCCAGGCTCGAGGAGCACTGAACCACAGCCTCCCCTCCCCCTGCCCCGGCCCAGCCTCCCCACGGAGGTCCCTCCCCACGGACGTGGCCTTAGGATGTCGTGTCTAGCAACAGTGTGCGGTTCAAGCAGGCCTGGAGCCCGCTTAGGGCAGTCCCACCGGGAGCAGAAAAACGAGTTCTGTGAGCCTCGAAGTCCCTACTAAGCAGCTAGGTGCCCCGGTGTTTGGGTTTCAGGTTTGTCCTTTGTTCTCAGAATCTGTTTTCATATGAGGCAAGAGCGCAAACAAAAATAAAAAGGAGTTCTTATGGGAATACTTACGACAAGTCTGTTTCTGTCCGGGGTTTACATCAGCGCTTTGTTTATTTTTTAAAAATGTGAGTGACTCATCATCTTTAAAAGAAGAGAGGAGGTTACTGTTTAAAAACTGGAGATTAATCTTCTAGAAAAGGGCTCAGCAGAGTATCAAGCAGCTGACTGAGTCCCGGTAGTCGGGATGGGTACGATTCCCACGGCAGCCCTTCTGGAAGTGAGCAGGGGGGAACGCCGGTGGTTAAGAGCACACGGAGATTTGAAAAAGAAAAACCCTACACGGGATCTCAAGTGACAGAAGAGTTTAACTTCTGGCCAGACCCTCAAAGCGCTTATCTTGGCTGAAATCATCACATGACGGAAACTCGCCATGTAGAAAATATTGGAGTTGCTAACTTTCCCAAACATAGCAACTCCTTTTTAAATAGAAAATAGACACAATCAGAAAAATAGGAAAAGAAACCCTCCCAGTCCAATCCCTTCCTGCTCCATGCCCCTGAGGGAGGGGGCGGGGGAGGGGAATTATCTTTTAAAACCTTGACTACGATCAGAAACACGAAGTGCATATGCTTTCATTTCTAATTGATGATTATGTTAAGATTTAATAGTTTACAATTAAGATGAATATTTCAAGATGTCAGCAAAACCCACACCAGTCCAGATTTGCTCTTCTGTTCTAAGTCTGTAATTAATTTTTTTTTCTTTCTCTCTTTTTGGGGAGGGGGGTGGAGGGAGAGGGAGAGAGTCCTCTGTTTTCAGAGAGACCTTAATTTAAAAGGGCCAGTTTGGTTTGAACACAGAGCGTGTTCTGAATCCTTCCCCATGTTCCATCTTCTCTCTCCCTCGTGACCTTCCTCCCGGAAGATGGTTTCTCCTCAAGACAAGCATGTGATGATCAAACAAAAGTTTAAAAGTTAACAAACTTCTGTAGCCGTTGACGAGGTTGACATTTCATTAACTTGTTGGTTCAGCCTTCAAATGGTTTCGCCAGGCGAAGCCCCCTCTGTTTGGAGTTTACAGCTTTTTGTTCTTCCTTCCCTCACAGACCACAGTCATGTTTAATTTGGAATCTGGGCTCCTTTGGCAAATTAGCAATTAGAACAATTTTGTGGGAATATGTATATGTGTCATTAGTTTTCCTGCAAATTAATAGCAAGGCCAGAGGTCAGGCAGAAATTTTCCACTTGACTGCCGTTCCTCTATTGAGACTTGGCACTTGGTTGTGGAATGGCCACAGCTGCTCTCAGCCACCCTCTTCCTGTAGGAACCGTCTTTTAATTAGTTTACCTCACAGCCATCATTACAAATATTACTGCCTCCCCTCCTCGAAGTAAAATTACTGTTTCTACAAAATATTCCAGTGACATCCTGCACCACTGCACATTGATGGTGGGGTCACTCGAATGCAGCATTTAATCATTAGATCACCTCCATCCACGTCTCCTAATTAGAACCCTTACAATACATTTTTATCTGGTAATTAGCTGAGATTGGCTGCTTCCTCTGTGGCTTATTAGAGACAGCCCAGCAGTGGGTGTGAATCACAGTGTCATTTGTCAAGCCTGGTAAGCCCCCTCTCTGCTCTCTTCTGGCTTCGTGTTTATTTCCATTTGCTACCTGTGTTCAAAAGCCCCCAGAAAATTCTACCGGGTATTTCTCTGCGGGTCGTGCTAACCTGGAAGGATTTTATTTTTCACTGTTGCTTTTTTGGTACAGACAGTCCAGGTGTTAGGACCCTGGGTAAAAGCTGCGGATGTCCCATTCTTCTCACATTTTATGACACAGTACCACATGACATGTCTGTTCTCCTGTGTGAGCACCACAAGGTGGATTTGTACTTGGCTGAATGTTTACACGAGTTTTGATTTTTTTGGAGCCCAGCACACCTGATGCCCTCCTTCACAAAATGGGAAAGCAGCCGGCATACTCCTTGAGGCCGTTGTATTTATAATTTTCATTAAGTGTTGAAGAAAGTTACAGTGTTTAGGCGCTGTCCTTAAACGGAAGAGAAAAGCCAAAAAGTAGAGTTGGTCCTCAGAATTGCTTTATGGTTGTTACACACACTGCCCTTGGACCAGGGTCTGTATTCGACGGTAAGCTTTTCAAGGGGCAGCAAATGAATGTTCTGCCCTTGTTTGTGTCATTTCAGTTTCAGATGCCTTATATTTTTTCAGCAGTATTTATTGAGTATGATTTTTAAGCAGGGACTAAAGCTATCCACGGACTCCTTTCCTTTCCAAAAATGAGCAGAGGAATGAAACTGGCCAGTGTTTATTTTTCCCGTTAACTGGGCATAAGATGCTTATACAGAGATCCTGGAATCACGTGCGCGTGCGCGCTTGTGTGTGTGTGTGTGTGTGACTGTGAATAGGGGCAAGTTATTTCCTCGGTCATGAGCCTCAGTCGGCTCATCTGTACGCGGTGAGCAGTGACATCTCACTTATCAGTGACAGTAGGAGAACAATGTGTAATCACACAGTGGCAGGTGGCTCACAACATGGTTTATACAAATGGTCTCCAGGACTTTCCAGTGTTTGGATATTCTTAGGCCAAGCAGCATTCGAATTTGAAAAGCTGTTGTGTTTATGAGCAGCAGCCTTCTCGCCACTAATTTCCTTGACCCGTCACGTGGGCTGATGCTCATACCGACAGTTGCTGCACTTGGTCAGTGATGAAGGCCCAAGGTGCCGAAAAGGTCGGCCCCAACCCTCCCTCGTGGCTTCTCAGTTCTGCTCCATCCCAAGGTTGCCACTCTCAACTGAAAGCACTTAGTCCGCAAATACGAGTCACGAAGGCAGGTTTCCAGCACGAATAAAAACGAAAGTGGCTCACAGCATTGGCCCAGTTTGCTGGGGTTGGTGGGGGCAGTGGCTGTAAGAGCAGGGTCCTCTGCACAGCTTGCCCTTCTCCGGGGTGGGGGCTGGGGGGAGGGTCTGGCAATAGCTGAGTCAGCATTTCACTGGTAGGTGCAGGGAGATTATAAAGAAAAGCACAACTACATTCCCTTTCCGGCAACATAGTTACATTTTTTCCATGCATATTTACCTAACGATACTTGCTCGCTCTTCTCTTCAGATTCCTGGGTTTTATTTTGTTATGCTTGTTTGTTTTCACGTATGAGAGGCATTCTCATGGCCTTTTTCATTACCGGAGCACGAGTAGGGTTGTATCTTCTCAACAAACCGGACCTTTTAATGTGTTCTTTATGATCCCGGAGGAATCTCATTTTTAATACCTCCCACAAATAACGTCTTGTCTGTCAGGCTACTGCAATAGTGAAATACTTAACTTTGCTAAATGATTTGAAATCTGGTTTGAGAAAATGTTACAAGTAAACCTCCTTGGCATAAGTTTCTTGGATTTGGGGCCGGCTGGAAGTATCTGAGATGGCAATTGTGTGTAAAAATAATGTGTTGAAAATGGCCAGGTTCTGTAGTATAGCCAGACTTAATATTTCTGGAAGAAGAAACTCGGGGTAAGGGGGACAAGCTCATTTTTTAAAAAATTATTACTAATAAGACATGCACTTCCAAGGTGAAGGCTAATCGAAGGAAGGAAACAGTACTCCTTCATCTTCCTTTGTACGACTTCAAATAAATAACGCGCGTTTCCTCACTTGATGCTATAGATTCCATTGTATTACTGAGCATTTGAAACTGAAAGAAAAAAAAATTTTGTATGGTTCCCAATGTTTCGTATGTCATTTTTTAAAAATAGATTCCAGTCCTCTATTGGATAGAGTTTAATGAAGACTACACATAAAGCTTTCAAAGATTAGTCTTTGCCAACTGATAGAACTAAATGATGTCTTACTGGATCAATGCCACTCTTTTCTTTTTTTTTTTTCCTTTAAGATTTATTTATTTATTAGAGAGTGGGCAGGGGTGGAGGACAGAGGGAGAGAGAGGATCTCTAGTGGACTCCATGCCGAGCACAGACCCCAGCTCGAGGCTCGATCCCATGATCGTGAGATCATGACCTGAGCCGAAATCAAGAGTTGGACGGTCAACCAACTGAGCCGCTCAGGTGCCCTACTAGCAGTTCTTTTTAATGGGAGCCATAGGCCAAACATCCTTGCTGCGTTTCCATTCACTGCAGTTTCATCGTGGAGTTAAGTAGCTTGTCCCTGTGCTGGCCAATGTGGTAGCCACTGACTACGTGTGGCTGTTTAAACAAAAGTTCAATTTTGATAAAAAGTAAAAACAGCTCTGCACTGGTGCTAGCACGTTGCAGAAAGTGCTGCTGGGGCGCTCAGGTCTAGACCAGCGTATCCCAACTGGCAGCTTCTAGAATGTTGGTGTTCCCTGGCGCTCTGAGGACTCCACCCCCTCCGGGAGGTTTGCCAAGCACAGTAGGCTGCTTGAGAGGGTTCAAAGTCATGACTCAAGGAATGTTTTGACCCAGAACTTGTCAAACTTCACTGGGCTAGGTCACCCCTTTGTGCACACACTCATTTTTCACCGTCTTTGGAAAACACCTGTGTCACCAACGGGTCAGAAGAACAAGGGCAGAGAGATTTTTAAACTAACCAACTATGCGAACTGTTTCTACGTGGGAACTCGCCTCCCGTTTCAGGTGATTAGAAGCATCTACTTAGAGAAGTAAAGCTAGCCGGCCATGGCCTGCGGTGTGCCTGCTTGCTCCCTGCTTTTCTGCAGCTCTCCTAAGAACTCTTCTCTTCCTCACAGCTGAATCTGGTATCAAGTGTCACACTCTCCAAGTCTGCATCGGAGGCTTCTCCACAGAGCTTACCTCATACGCCAACGACCCCAACCGCCCCCATCACTCCCGTCACCCAAGGCCCCTCCGTCATCACCACCACCAGCATGCATACGGTGGGACCCATCCGCAGGCGGTACTCAGACAAATACAACGTGCCCATTTCTTCAGGTAGATACTTCCTGTTTGCCTCACGTAGAACTGTAATATGCAATTCTTGGAGGCCAGCCTCTTTTTAAAAAGTGATAATTAATAGGACAATGATTCTTATTTTAGCAGATATTGCGCAGAACCAAGAATTTTATAAGAACGCAGAAGTTAGACCACCATTTACATATGCATCTTTAATTAGGCAGGTGAGTAAATAACGCAGCGTGGGAAATTCCATCAAATGTATACATGTACATGGATATAGTATATTGATGAAGTAGATTTAGAACCGCTTAGTATGCAAGCATGCTAAAACCTTTTCTATAAGGTTTTTTAAAACTGCAATATATAACATAATTGCTTTTGATTAAGTATTACAATACGATGTGATTATTAGGAAATTCATTTCACACAACAGTGAAAATGAGCCTGTTTAAAGATGGCAAGTCAATTATCACAAGCTACAGTAATCTCTGATCCCTAGAATTAATCTGAGCTCTAAATAATTACTGAGCTTTAATCAGCTAGTGAAATGTTTTGCATTTCTCTTTGATTCTGCTTTATGAATGACTAATAAATTAATATTTCTGTACGGAAACAGAAATAAAAACTCAAAACAATTAGATAATTCCGTTTTGAATTTTGCTATTGAACTGTTAAATACAACCATTAATCTTAGATCATTTCGTGAAACCTTTCTTGGGCTTTAGCTCTGAATCATGGTTATTTTATATTTTCAAGAAACTGTATGATGACGATTTTGCTGATTTGGTCATAAATTATCTTCTTTTTGTTACTTTTGCTTCACAGGCCATTCTTGAATCTCCAGAAAAGCAGCTAACACTAAATGAAATCTATAACTGGTTCACACGAATGTTTGCTTACTTTCGACGCAATGCTGCCACGTGGAAGGTAAGCTTCCTCCCGGGCCTGTTTAGGCTCAGGTCTTGCCATTTATAAAAGAGTTTGTTGTTGATAAAATGCAGGTGTTGTAAGTTACAGGTGTACGATTTTGATACACTCAAAGAGTCAAGTTTACGGGAGTATTTTATTGAGAAAAGAGTACTGTTGGGGTTAGAATGCTGGGATAGAAGACTGCCATTACACTGGCCTCAGATTTTGGCTGGACCAGCCGATAAAGTCATTTCTGTCTGGTTGGAATATGTAGGGAAAAGGAACGGATGACGCTGTTGCCCCGCTGCTGAGGTTGTCCTCTTAGTTACACAAATCTCATGGTGGTCCGTCATTAACTACCACCAGTATTTGCTGCTATGCACAGCTAACATTTTCTTAACCAGGAGAAATGATCAGACAAACTTGACATAACCTTCACTGGTTGGAATTTTAAAAAAGAAAAAAAAATGCTCCTTACTATAATTAGTAAAGAAAGCGGTGTGGTCTCATGACTAGCTCTGTATATGGAAATTATCACAGGGGAGCACAATATATTGTTAAGTTTTTGGTTTTAGTTTTGGGTTTTTGTTTTTTTTTGGGGGGGGGGGTGCTTTTGTTTTTTTTTTATATCACACTATCCGCCAGAGATTCATAGAGAATCTGGAAAAGGAAATGATCCAACTTCACTGTAATGCCGTTTGCTATAAAATGGACCAAATCCCTCAGCTCTGCATGGCATGCCCTAAAAAGGCTTGAGGGTTACGCGACCTCCCTCATTTCCAGTTCAGCAATGGGTTCATAGATTCCTTTAGTATTTCTTCCATTGTATTAAATGAAGTCCTCACAAATTTTTGGATTTTACTGCTTTTAATTTCTTGGTTTAAATATTATTGCTATAAAAGAGGGCAGGTTCAATCTGGTTTTGGATTTTTTTTTTTTTTTTTGCCTTTTTACTACCTAGAATTCTTAAGATCCCCAAATTCCACAACATGTAAAATGCAAATATCTTAGGGTATTTTTACATGTCATTATTATAAATATGATAGGGATTTATTATACGATGCAATGGAAATTTTCTTTGCTACTTTTTAAATTTTAGATAAGAGAAAAACAAAAACAGAAAACACATTGCCTCTTTTATGTTCTTACGAAATTAGCATTTTAAAAGAAAATGAATATAACCATAGAATTAATTTATCAACCTCATACAGCCATGAATATCTTTTATGGCTCAAAGTATCCTTTTTTATTTCCACTAAGACACATGGGTGCTGAAGGGAACCTATGTTCAAAACCTTACCCGCTTTTCCTCAGCCTCCCTTAGGAGATAAAATGCAAAGTATCTTTAGCTATGAATGCTTTTCAAAATGTAGGAAGTATAAGCATGAAGCAGACATTTTCTTCAAATTGCCTTTTATAAATAGCAAGTGATCAAATTTAAAAATAATTACTGGCTGTGAATATGATATTTAAGCTCAGATCTACAGCTTTAACTTTTTCATTTTTGCAAACTGCAGGAAAAAGTGCCATCAATATAAACAATCCTAGATCAAGTACCAAATGACTCAAATACGTATAATTTTCTTTCCTTGTCCTTATTGGTATTGTCATCCTAAACAAAAGGTGACATGTCCAGTTTAAGTTATGGCCGAAAAGGGCTTACTCACGTTTTTGGGCAACTCTTGTTTTCTGGATGCTTTTGCTTAGATATATAGTCTTGGAAAATAAAACTTTAGTTTGACTT
Organism: Mellivora capensis; assembly: GCA_004024625.1. NCBI lineage: Eukaryota > Metazoa > Chordata > Mammalia > Carnivora > Mustelidae > Mellivora > Mellivora capensis. Next base: position 29,820 of record PISX010019452.1, on the reverse strand, counting down.
TCTATCTTTACTCACATGGTTCTGCTCTTCAGACAGATCTATAGCAGTCCTTCTGGCAGACATGGTTTCCGTAGATCTGCAGTTCTAAATGTTTCGACGATGCTTATTCTCAAATATTAGAGAGTGATAGGGTGGAGGGGAAATGTTGATATCTTTCCCCATTATGTCTTCCATACATATACATGATCTGTCTGTATTTTTTTAGAAGACAATTTGGACTTATTTGTTTTAACCTCCTTAGTATTGTCCTAGGAGGTAAAAGGAGACCGTTTGCATCCCTATATATACTCTGTGTCGGTACTGCATGAAAAAGAAAATGCCTATTCAAAGAGCAGACTACCACCTTACACGTGAAGAAATTTGTCCTACCAAGTATAAATACAGCACGGCAAATGTTTTCAAAGATTTTTTTTCTTTTGTTTTCATGCAAACCTGTCCAACCTGTTTGAATCAGGGGTGTCCTTTCACGGTCACCTGGACGTTTTCAGCCTACCCCAGTTATGCTGACGTTGCTCAAAAACTCTTGAGAATTTATCCTGTGGATTCTCCTTGCGAGGGGTTGATAACTTGGCTATGTCATAAAACGTGTCTCGTTATCTTCTAAATATCCCATATCGAAAAAGAAAAACCAGCACTATCTCGTCTGACTCCTCCGTCAGAGTCACCAGTGGTGATTACGTAAACGTGGAAACAGGGCTCAGGATCTTAAGAATGGAAATACCTGCGGGCAGCCCAAGGGGGTGCCACGCGGCATGTTTGAGCGATGGTAGCATCACTGGAATGGAGTGGAGTGGAGGATATGCTACACGACATGGGAGACGGGATGTCTGCATCCACTCCTCATGCCCCAGCGGTCACCTGCTTATGCTCTGTAAGAAGAAAGTCTTGAGTCAATGGCATGGGTCTTTTTGTAATGTGCTCATGTCTAATTTGGAGTCTAGATCAGTTAAGTTCAACCAAGGAGGCTAAAGAGATGAGGCCATATTTGTTCCGGGCCCAGCATGGGTCGTGGATTTTCCTGAAAATCAAAGCAAAGAGGAGATGTTAAAAGCTTTTCTTTACCCACCTTCAGTGGGCTGTGGGTATCAAGGGTCTCCATTTAAGAATGATCTTGGAAGTGACCTTTAACCATAAGAAAGAGACATGGGGACAGGGAACAGAAACATGTCTTTAGGAACCATGAGCTGCAGGACTATCCTCTTTTTGCCATTAAGAGTTCTACTCAAGAGTTTCTTTGGCATTTTTTGTTCGTTAAGGTAATTGCCCATAGTAAGGGCCAAGGTTTTATACATTTGGGAAGGTATAGCTTGATGATGGATGACATCCTGGGGATCATTTCATTCCCTCATCCTATCAGCTGCAGGAGGTGGTGCTTTCAGTGGTAAAATCCGAGGTAGATAAATCTGACAAAACCTGTAGAAGGTGTTAAAGCCAAAACTTTTAAAAAAAGAATAAGAACAAAATGTGTTTAGCAATATTATCATCTTGCATGATTTTTTAAAATACCCTTTTCTATGGGAGATAAGTGGGCTTAAAGGGGACAGTTTTATGTTCTACATGTTTATTTTGAAGTCATATTAACACAATTTTCAGATTTTTACTGTGAACCCTATTTGGGGCTTCTATTAACCATTTCTTCTAGTTAGCTCCTACCCCAGAGTAGATGAAAATGCCAGAGTATAACTAATTGATATTTTTGAGTTTTTTTTTTTTTAATTTTTACATTTGGAAAAGGCATCCTTAACCTCAAGAAGGTCATCCACGGGGGTGGTTAGCTACAGCTCTTGGGAATGGTTTGACAAATGTGGACTGTGAGGCTGAATGTACTGCTGTTTTTGGAGTCTTTTCTTATAGAAAATGTAAATGTTCTCTCTTTTATACTTGCTGCAGAATGCAGTGCGTCATAATCTTAGTCTTCACAAGTGTTTTGTGCGAGTAGAAAACGTTAAAGGGGCAGTATGGACAGTGGATGAAGTAGAATTCCAAAAACGAAGGCCACAAAAGATCAGTGGGTACGTCCACCATGTTTGAACTTCTTAGCCTAGCTTGGATTGTGCTAACAAGTGTCAAGTAGAGGCTTTTGGCTGCTAGACGGTGTTAGACCAACGAACCGGTTTCACGTTGTCTCAGTTAAGGGAAGCAAAAAAGCATTTCATCCCTCCTGTTTTGTATACCCACCAGTCCCCTGCCCTGCTTGCCGGTCTTTGTTGCATCCCACGCTAGTAGCTTTTAGGTGGCAATGCATATTAACCCTCACAAACCATTTGCTTATGCTTATTGCATTTTATTTTCTTTTTCCTGTTCCCTGTATTGGATGTCTGTTCTGCCCCCCCAACCCCGTCTCCTTTTGTTGCCACTCCATCTCCTTTGCTGCTGCTCCTATCCCAGGGTGCCATTCGCACCAACCTCTCACTGCATAAGTGCTTTATCAGAGTAGAGGATGAGTTTGGGTCCTTTTGGACAGTTGATGATGAAGAGTTTAAACGTGGCCGCCATATTCAACGAGGCCGTCCTCGCAAATACTGCCCCGATGAAAACTTTGACGAGCTTGTCACACAGTAAGAGCCTTTACTTGCTTTTGTTTTGTTTTTTCTGCTGTTGCTTTGGCTTTGCATGGTTGACTCATCCCATGTAGTTTTGCATTTCACCAAGTAGCAGTGCCACGGCTTTCTGCAATGGAGCTAAATTGTGTGATTCGTACATGTATTTCTCTTGTTTCTCTTTGGAACGCCAGTGCCTTGAATAATGCTTTTTTGACGTCTTTAATGCACATAATGGTTGTATTTTGATTCAGCAGCTTACGGGGACCCTTTAAGAGTAAATACCTTGGCTTGGAAGTCATTCCTCCAAGTAAAAAGGCAGCTTTTAATGGAGACGTAACATGTGTATTTAACGGGGTACATGTCTTGGTATTTGCCCACTCAGTTATAATAATCACACAAGTGAGGGGAAATGAATGACGAGAGAGAAATCCTTAACAGCACACAGACTTCCTTTGAGGGCCAGTCAGGGATCCATATGGGTGACTTCCTACTGGAAGCCTCTCTGTCCCCTGACCTTTTTCGAATGCTGTCTTGTCTTCCTTGCATTAGCTCATGGACACAGCATCCAGTATTCTTACAACGTCCCAGATTTGGCTGTGCAAGAAAGATCTCAGCCCAACCTCCCACCTTAACTTGGGAACTACCCTTCCCTGTCACTCCCTTCTCCCCATCTCCTTTTCCTCGGTGGGGCGGGGGTGGGGGTCTTCTTTAAGAGCCTCCTGCCGCTAACTCCCAGGAATCCCTGTTACCAGCTCACCCCTAGCCATCCCCCCACCCCCACCAGAGATTCTGCCTTCCTATTGGACTCATGGCAGCTACTAAAAATTTGCAGAGAGGTCAAGATTTTATGAAGGGGGGGGAAATGCAGCAGTGGAGGGAGTGCTCAGGGCTGGTCTAACTGAAGCCCGGATTTTACACCCAGTTTCCTTGAAGAGCAAAGTCCTACCCCAGGGGTGTTCGCACAGACCAGCCCCATAAAGCCAAAGGCTGTGCAGAAAACCTAAATTTCCTTTGGTTTTGTTAATGGGGGGTGGGGAAGGGCGGGTAGATTTCTGATTGGGAAGGGATACCAGCAAGCTTTAAGATAAAACTTAGCTTGGAACTCCGGGGCTGATGGCGTTTAACTTTGAGTTTTTATCTTTCTCTTACGCAGTAACCCTTCCCTTATTAAAAACATGCAGACCAGCCACGCCTATTGCACGCCCCTCAATGCAGCTTTACAGGTAAGATTAATGGTCGTCCCGAACATGCAGCGGAGGCACATGTCTCCCCCACTCATTTCAAAATATATTAGCCTCGCTCTAATTAGATATTAAATTTTAATTCCGTTAAACTTTTTTCTTAAGTGCACAAAGCATCGTACTCCCTGGAGGCAAACACATCGGGCTGCTTCAGCATTAGCGGGATGCTTAGCATTTTGAATATTGTGGCAAAAAAATTAAAAGTTCACTTATTAATATTTATCAGCAGTATCATAATTTCCATCCTCTTATTTCAGAATTTCACTTGAGGCAAAAATACCACAAGTGTAATTACTCTAGCACAGCTATTAATGTGCTGGATGATAGGCCACTGTATCACATGACCTTCTATTGTTCACGGGTTTAAAGAGAAAGCAGGGCTTTTTACTTCTTCTTCTAAAGTCTGTTTTAGCATCTTCAGTCCGGTGCTGGGCGGGGGAGGCTGGGGGAGCCAGGAGAGATCCAGGTTTGGTTCACTTGGTAAAAGTAAACTGTTTTTGTTTAAACCAGAGAGGTGTTGAAGAACACTCTTTAGGTTTCCAGCAGATTGCTCAGGATTGCATAAGAACCGTACAGAATGTTTGTTTCCCACTGACGAACCAAGCACTCGTTACATAACCAGCATTACAAGGGGATGAAGACACTGGCTCTGAGCAGGAGGGAGTTTGCCACCCAGATGCAAGTTCCCCAGGCAGCCAAGCCTTTTAGTCATCCCATTTCTCAGTGGTCCAGTTTGAGTTTGCCCCTGCCTAGATTGTTCTAGAAGACAGGCCAAGGGAATTTTGCTACCTTGAAAAAGACATATTCTGTACGGAGATGGGGCATACGTACTCCAAGGCCAGGCCATCACGGACCTTCACAGCAGGAGTTCTTGCTGGGGGGGTGTATCACCCATACTTAGTCCAACGCCTTGTGCCCCTCCAAAGGGCACTAACACGCAAACAGAAACATTTACACAGAAACAAGGTCGTCTTAAAAAGGCTCCTGAAGGGGTCAGGGAAGAGAATGAAAAATAGTCAAGAGACTTGACATTATGGGACCAGAGTGTGTGAAGAGGCGGGAGATCAGGACGGGAGTGTGGTTCTCACTACTCCTAGAACGAATACTTATCAAGCACCTGCCCTGCACCCTACACAGTTTCCCAGCTCCGCACAGCCTCACGGCTCCCAACAATAGATGATACACCTTTAGCACAGTTTCCGTGCTGAGGCATATGCACGGAACTTAGCTTTTCAGTAATTATATTTATTTATTTTTAGCTGGTACCAACTTTAATAGGAGGAACTACTTTCTGAGTTTCTGTTAATTACTTGTAGTTTACACAGTAACTTTAGAAAAGCAAATGAGAGCACGCTTAGATGCTGCCACTGTAAATACCATTCATTAGTAACTTATTTTCCCTGGAGTCTTGTGAAGTGTGAATTTAAAGCTGCTCTATCTGGAAGAGTATTAAGATTACAAGCACATTTTACATTCATGAGGCAGAAAGGCAAGAAAAAAAGCAGTGATCCTCTGGATTCTCTTAACTATGTGACTAATTTAAATTAGTATGCCTTATCATGACAAAACTGTTCGTGCTGCTTCTCGAAAACATTTGTTTCTGGCATCCTCCCTCCCCTTTCTCATTTTCAGGGGGAGCCCAAAACGATCCCATAGCTTTCCAAGAACACTTTATGTGCGTAATGAGGTGAGGTGAATAAACCGGTACAAATTCATACGGGAGACATGGATCTTCTTCCTCTTGTCGAGGAGTTTGGATCCACAGGCAGTAGACAGTCTCATGTAACTTTCTGCTGTGCAAATTAAATCAGGATTCTACCAGCAGGCTTTCCTTCCCATTATTGCCCATTTCCATTTCTCAAGACAAGTAAAAATAATAGTGGAACAACATCTTAAAAAGATTACTAGAGCAACATAATGCATGATATACAATATATAAAATAGGACAGCAGAATCCACTACAGAAATAAAACATTGGACGTGAGACAGATTGCATTATGCTCTGAAAAAGTGAAGTAACTAAGGGTAACCATAAAGCTTCTTATTTATAGACTGCCTTTCCCCCGAGGATCTTAGCATGGTTCATGTTCCATTATGGAACTTACGGACTTCTGCACCATTACTGAGGCACCTCAATTTTAGGTTTCGGTTTTTGTTTTTTGGGGTTTTTTTTTTTTTGTCGTTGTGCAAAAAAAAAAAAGTGCCAGTTTGAGAGGAAACCACACACTGTACACAGGACCATTTATATAATTAAGTCCGTTATAAACATCATACCCACCTGCTCCTCTGTAGACATCAACTACACAAAAGAACGACTTTGTTACTGTTTCTAGCATTGGGTGGGTTGCTTTGATCCCTTACTCAACAAAGAAAGTGCAGGAGGCTCTTTGTTCTACCAGACACTGTCCTTCCACTTGGTCATTTTCTTAAAGGGACAAGGCTGGTTCTCTCCACTGATATCTTTCTGGTCTCACCACCAAGGGATCAGTAGAAGTGCTTGCCTTTTGGATGCCTTTCACCACTGTGGCTGTTGGGCTTCAGCCCATGTTTTAATGACCTTCACCTAGAACACTTCGAGAGCCAAGGAGAACATGTCATCTTAAGAAGGCTGCTCTGTCTGTAAGGGGGACCATGTTATACCAAAGAACGCCTTCTTACAAACACTTCAGTTTTGTCGTTACCCTTCCATTTTTGACTAGAGAAGCTGCTAAAAAAAAAAAGTACCGTGCGGTAGAGATGGCCCCACTTAGGCCACGTTCGGACTGTGCCATGGTGAAATGTTGAGCGTTAGAGCAGAACTTTCATGACTGGGAGAGTTATGACCACTGAGTTGTCTCAAATGAAGGCTGTTAAGATGCTTATCCAGCTGCAGTTGGGGGGGGGGGGATTAAAAAATAGTCTGGCAACCGTTGTGCTTTTTGCTCTGCCAAAAAAAGGAAAATGCTTTATTGCAATTATAAGAGATCTGTTGAAAAAAGTACTTGATGCAAATTATTTAACAAACTGTAGGAGAGCAAGGGAATGTTCAGATTTGCTGTTCGTCAAAATGAGTTCACCACATTTGGAAATAAAAACAGGATTTTTTTTTTCCCCACTTTTAAAAAAGCAGGCAGTTATGTAAATCCAGAAGTGGAGGGAAGGGAAAGCTGTGGACTTGCATGGAGCCTGGCTTTGAAATAGTCCATTGGCCAATGGTGTGTTAAGTGACGACCGGTCACGGGGCCTTGTATCTAAGAAGGTATCCCTGGCTTTGGAATCTGTACAGTGAGCAAGGCTGCAGCTCTCATAATGGGCACATTCCCTGCAGCCCAGCTTTGCACCCATGCTGTCTTCACTGTTGGCTCTTTCTCTCTAGAGCCAGGATTTCTAGAATACTTTGGACTCTTGTATGACTGGCCAATTGAAGTCACCACGCCAGATTGTCTTGTGACTATACTTTCTCCTCATTAGGATGGAAAACCAGGCCTACTGTAGTCTGCAGGACAGTTCTCATAAATCTTGATCTAACTACCCTGCCAGTTTTTAAAAGTCTGTCCTCTTTAACATGAAAAGTTTCTGGGTTATAATCACTACCCAAATGAAACTAGTTCAGGGTTGTATTTAGCGACTGTCTGCATTCGAGACTGGGTGGTCATTTTATTCAAACCCAGGAGGAGGGGAAGCGAACAGTATCCCACCACTGACTTCAGGATTTCCTATTTTTTCCATTTCCATACTTTGGGGCTGACACTCATATAGAGTGACAGTTATTTTTTTCCATCAGTCCTAAAATCCCAGGTTGACCGGTCTGAGCCTGAATGATTGAGATAACTGGGGGGTAACACCACACAGACTACACTAAACAGATTCAGAAATCATTAAAACCGAAATGAAGGAGAGAGATAAAAATGGACTCCAATTCTATAATCTCTTCCTTTTCTATAGGATCTAAGAGGTAAATGTTTATGGAAGTTCTCATAAGTTTGAGCTCTGAGGCCAGAATAATTGGATCAAATCTTTAATATCCAATATTGGAGTCATCAAAGTGGATAAAGAAATGAAAATGCCATTGTATTTCCCTGTGATCTGGAAATATTCAGTCCATCTTGAAAGAAGGCATCAGACAGAAAGCGCATTTTCGATAGCCCTGTCTAAACCATGTGACTCTACCCAGCAGAGCTAAATTGAGTCCTCCCTCCCCACCACCCCTTTGGTCCCAGCTAGCTCTTGGAAACCGAGCGTGGGACATGGGTCACGAGTCTGCCTTTGAAAGCAAACTCCTCTCCCTATTAGCAACTTCTATTGGCCAGCCCTACTATGAACCTAAACGGAAGATCATTGACTACACCCGTAATGAATGGCTTCCCTGTGCTTACTTTGTGTCCTCATCTATTTTCTCTTGGTTGCTAGCAGGCTTCGATGGCTGAGAATAGTATACCTCTATACACTACCGCTTCCATGGGAAATCCCACTCTGGGCAACTTAGCCAGCGCAATACGGGAAGAGCTGAATGGGGCAATGGAACATACCAACAGCAACGAGAGCGACAGCAGTCCGGGCAGATCTCCTCTGCAAGCTGTGTGAGTACTGTCCACCCAGAAGGTCTCTGCGTTCAGGTCCCGGGCTCCCGGTTTGATGTGCACACAAGCCCTTCTCGAGCTGCTTTGGATACCTTTTCTGTAATTTCTGCTTTCCTAGAACCTGGGTGAAAGTTGGTGCTTCTGGAAGTGTTTAGCTCGGTTAGCACATAAAAGGACCATTTACTAACTTTCCCATAAAAGCAATCGGCTTCATGCGGCCCTACAAGTGCACACAGCAATAAAACGGGTGACTCATTTGCTTTTTTTTTTCCCCTCTGCTTGGCATCTCGGGCCATTATTGAAGCCACATTACCTTTTCCTCCTGAAATCGGTATGCGTCTCTGTCAGTGTGTTCGACTTGCAGGCACGGCGAACCTAGCAGGGGGAAAAGAACACTTGTTTATTCGGTTGTCGGATAGTCTGAAGCACAAACACAGCGCTGAAGTGTTCTGCCCAGGCATTCATGATGGCACAAATGAAAGGCGGCGTGATTTATAGATTGCTCTTAAAATATCAAAAGGAAAATTAATAGGAGCATTATAGCAGCAGACGGCAGTATAATGAGCACCATATAAGTGAATGAAGTGAGGGCGATGGTTGTCCCTGCTGAATGTGAATGGCAGGAGGACAGGGCCAACCACAGGAGAGGCCGTGACGCCCCCACTGCCATGGGGAGTGGGTGCGTGATGGCGGAAGAGCCGTGACTGGGACAGCTCCTTCCCTGCCAGGGAAAGTTTAAAAGAGAAAAGAAGCCACATTTTCCCAAACGATCGGATTTGTGGGGGATGCAATAGAGGGACAGTGCTCCCTTCGAGGAAGTGTCAACTCCACTGTTGCCCACTTGAAATGAAGAAACCAGTCCAGTGTCCGCAACACTGGCAGCTCTTACCACGGGCCACTTGTCTACACACTCCTTCTGATTTACCTGGCCGACACCTTATTTTCTGAGCATTTAAGTGATAGGAATGGAAAACGTGACCTGTGGCCGTGAGGACCAGAATGAATAGGCATCGAAGGACAAGGAAAAGAAAATTGCTGTGGGCCAGGATCATGGGTGGGGTTGGAAGGAATCTGAAATGTGGTTACTTGGCATTTGAATTTCATGCCCAAAGTGTTTTGAAAAGGATCTTAAACGATGGAAATAATCATTTTTAATTTATGTGACCAGTCTCTTAGCATTTACTACACAGCATTTTAAGAACGTGTTTCTCTTTGACACTGATACCGCTGTATATCATCTTTTCTAAAGCAGTCTGGTGTTTTCTGACTTGATTGTAGTCACCCTCGTGTTCATTTTTAAATCACTGTCACGACAGGAGTGTTTACTCGGATATTAAGGAGGTTCCGAGCAAATATAAATTGGTATATATAAGCTACTTCAAGAAACGCTCGTTAGAGCAAGTCTTTCTTGAAGTTAACGAATGGAAGAGAAACTATTTTTTTCGTCCTCTTTATGAACCCCAAGGGTTAGCTGATGTGTGTTCCTACTATTTAGTGCAAAACAGTCGTGAAAAGAGAAAGATACTTGAATTAAAAACCTCGGGCAAGAGTTAAGAATGACGCGGATTTTGCTGTACAGGATAAAGCCACTACAAAGTTAATTTGTTTAACAACTTCGAATTAACCCCAGTCTTACCAGAAAGCAGGTTTCACAAGCAGTCAGCATAAATGTTAACGAAAGGAAGGTTTCGGCTGTGTTTTGTTTGGGTTGGTTTGGGTTGTGTTAAGGAAACCCTCTGTAAAGATGTCAGAATGCACACTGTTGTTCAGATCTCCCCGCTTTACACTGTTCGCTAAATATAATCATATGTCAACAGCGGAGTCCCTACGCCTGCTCTCAGTGTCACAGACTGTTACCCTTTTTGACCCCGTATTTCCATTAAGTGAATTCTGTAATGACATAGTTTTCCTTCTTGTGCAATCTGCATTACCCTGCTATGATGCAAATTGTTTCTTAACTGTTCTAGTCTATTGGAATAAATCAAGCCGTAAACTTTATGGCACGGCTTAAAGGACCTTGTTAGGACGGCAGCCCAGCTACTCTCTAACGTTGAAACAGAGCTGCTCGTCCTCCCCCTCTCCTGTGCCGCTCTGACACTGCCACATTTTGTTTCTCTTCGGAAACCCTCGAAAGTAGCCACGTAATTATGGCTTTGGGGCATTAGACTTTTATCCTGATAGGAGCGAACAGAGCTAGAAAGCAAAATACTGCACGCTGTGCACACACCCTCCGAACACAATGCCTCTAAACACCAGTCAGCTCTAGTTAAAAACTCTCGTGTTCCCAGAGTGGCTAGACAAAGGAATTACTCAGATGTAAGGAGGGAGATGTGTGGTTCTGCACAGTTATTCATTGAGAACCATTTCGGGGCGGGAGGGGGCAGGGGGCGACGTGCAAGGTGGCGCGTTGTGGGGTTCTGATTTCCAGGAGACACATAAACGTATGTGAAACATCGCATCTTAAATAGTTTGCATCTTACCTGAAATGTATCTTGCGTGGAAATCCATTCTCTTTTATCCTCTGAAGCACCGCAGGCCTGTGTGACTGCATTTGCCACACTCGGGGGGGATCTGCTGGTATCAAGAAATGTCGTGAAGTTGGGTTTCATTTCTCTGGAGTTTTAAGAAGCCTTAATGTCTAACTCGGTTGTGTTGTCAGGTTGTCACACAGATCTCGTCAGTTAGCATTGGTCGGGGACCCACTCTGCATTAGGCACTGGGGTGAGCCAGCATGCATGATAGGGTCCTAACCTAGGTCTTGGGGATGGTAAGTAATCTTACTCAACGTTAGCTGCAACTTCGCAGGGAAAAAATCTTCTCTACTGTGGGCACCTTATCTGGCTTGTTTTTGTTTGCGCCTACCAAAGAACTGCCTTGTCAGGGCGGAAAAATTATAAAGCAAGAACTTCTTTAAGAATGTTCCATTGCTGTTCCATCCCCCCACCCCCCTACCGCCCATGATAGCCTTATATCATCCTAGGTCATCAAATGCAGGTTTATAAACCTGAAAAGATTAATAATTCTGATTGTTTAAAGAAGTGAAAGTAGGAAAATGTTGATCAGGGAAACCACATTTGAACTTCAGTACAGGGCTAAGTAACACATAGGTACATTTCTAGCCAGATGTGATCAGCAGAGAAGGGTGGGGGGTAATTTATGAGGTAGCACTGCTCAATAGTGAAAATATGAAATTCAAACAGAAGGAAATGTTCACCGCTGTCAGTAATCCAGGAAGAACAATTTAAGGTAACCGGAGCTTACCTTATACCTGCTAAGCAACAAAGTATTTTTTAAAAAATAACGCTTGGGGCTGGGGAAGTTGAGTCTAAATTGATATTACCCCTTTGGAAATTAATACTATAATAAATCTTAAGAGCCATAAAGATGTTTTTAGCCTTTGCTCCCAGAATTTCATTTTTAGAAATTTATCCTGAGGAGGTAAATCAACAGAAAAATAGGAAGATTAATGGATAAGAGTGGTTGCTATATTATTCAAAGAGCCAAAGAAGGGGGGGAAGAAGACAATCACAAAATGCCCAGCATTAAGGGACTGATGCAGCCACAGAAGGCATCTTGTATACCTATAAAAATTACAGCTGCAAAAGCTGACAAAATAATCAGATTTGTTATATACATGATATTTAAAAATATGCCACCCAGGAGAAGATAGGCAAACACCAAAACCTACCTTAATTTAGGTTTATGGGTGATTTTTTTTTTAAAGTGTAGTCATCAGTACACTTAATTCTTCCCCCAAAAATATAGGGATCCTACCAGGGCTGGCTCCAGAGGCACGGTGTGAGAGGTTTGCATGCTCTGCCATTTCCATATTAAAATCCCGACCAATTTTTGAACCACATCTTCACATTTCACTGGGGCTCTGCAACGTACGCAGCCAGTCCTGGGTCTGGTCCCTGTAGAAACACAGAGAAGTAGGGCCATGAAAAAAACGAAAAAGGATGGAGCACAACCAGGAAAATGCACTGGACTACAACTTTTAGACATTTCATTTTGCAACTAGTTTTTAGGAAGATGGGCACCATTTTTGAAAAGCTATTTTATCCTGACATCTACCCCTAGACACTCTGTATGGTGCGCTAATTTTAGAGTCAGTTGGTTTTCTGAAGGTTCACATCCGTCAAGGGCAGTCCAGAGCACTCCTGTTTGTTTTTAAATGGTTCAAGTGGCCTTTGGGGTTTGCATACATCAATTATTTAGGAAATCAGCCATCCCAGTACGACCCCTTATTACTAATACTTGATAATGTCAATTAAAAAATCCTCCCTTCTGCAGCCTGTCCCAGCGATGGGACCTTTTTAACTTGAATGGTTCTTTTCCATATCAAAAGGCTTGCCACAGAAAGTAATTTGTATTTGCAAAGGATCGGTTGTAAATATGATTTACGAACAACATTTCCCAATTGTTAGCGGAGTGGTTTCGCGGGATCCCCCGCAGTCCCCTTCGGGGTGAACCCTGCGCTGGGCCATAATGAGAAAGTTGGCAGATCCCGTCACAGGCTGCGGGGTCCTGGTGGCCGCTACCAGCCGGCCCTCTTGTTTTGCCTTGTTTACAGCTGACAGCGTTATTATTCTGGGGCTCCGCTTTCTTATCATATTGTTGTGTTGGGCGAGCCTTTTCCTCTCCGTTTGTGTTTCCTGGCAGGGCTTTTCTTGCCTTATTGACAGTTTGTAAAAATATGCATTAATTTGGAGTTTCAAGCATGTATCATGGTGTCTCTTTGCTGTGTTTGCTTGAAGTTGATTAATGATAGAACCTCGCTTGGGGTCGGTCTCTGGAGAGTTCTTTCACAGGTTCTGCATGTTAACTAGCAAAGCAGAACACACAGCAAGCCATGATTAGCCCAGCCTCCCGCACTCAGTGGTCCCCACAAACCACCATTGTGTTACAGATTCTTATTTCGAGTAATGATTTGAAGACTCGGATTCCTCTCCGCAGGATGCCACTGCGGGGCCTGTTATCTGGTACTCCAAGCGTGGTCCTCTTCAGGCCAGCGGCATTGCCTGGGAGCTTGCTAGAGAGGCAGAGTCTCGGGCCCCACCCAGACCTTCGGGGTCCCACACGGCTATTTAACAAGAGCCCAGGGTGACTTGAGTGCTCAGGGTGGTGTAAGCACACCCCCGGGGAAGAGAGGCTACTTCTGGCCAGAGATCACGCTAGAGCAGCACTGCCCAAAGGAACCTTCTGCCATGATGGAAATGTGTCATCTCTGGGCTGCCCCAGTGCAGCGGAGAAACTCCCATTTTAAATTACGGGGGGTTTTAATTAGTTTTCATTGAAGGAGCCACACGTGGCTAGTGCCTGTCCTGGGGCACAGTACAGTCCTTGAGTGTGGCTTCTGTTGCCCAAAGCCCCCAACTCACCGTGGTTGGAAGGGACTTCCGAGTGAACCTGTTTTCGTTTCTTCCAGGCATCCCGTGCACGTCAAAGAAGAGCCCCTCGATCCAGAGGAAGCTGAAGGGCCTCTGTCCTTAGTGACAACAGCCAACCACAGTCCAGATTTTGACCACGACAGAGATTACGAAGACGAACCAGTAAATGAGGACATGGAGTGAACGTCCCTGGGCGGGGGCCAACCCCAAGAACGAAGATTGGGAAACAAAACAAACAAAAAAAACAAAACACGTCAAAAGTTAGCAGTGAAATTGTTCTCCATTTGTTGTACAGTCTGGAGGATCTTCACTACATTTTGACAACGCTGAAACGTGTTAACTCTTAGTGCCATCAAGAATCCCATTTGGGAGTATTTTTGATTTTTCTACTTTTTGTTGACAAAAGGAATTTGTACTCTGTGCATTGGATGGACTTGTTTGGTACTTGGGATTTTCCTCTCTTAACAGTCAACATCAGTGTTGTAAATTTGCTAAACTGATTCGCTTCTAGCAGCAGACTTTGAACTGCAGTCCTGCCAACGTTGGACACCGAGGATACCCAGCTGAGCATGTGCACCTAAGCTGCAGACCAAGCCTCTGCCCAGAATTTAAGGATTCCAATGGACGACCTATTTGCACAGTACTGCATGTTGATTATCACTGCCTTTACTCCTCTTTTTTTTTTGTCGGGTTTTTTTTTTTTGGTTCGTTTTTGTTCTTGTTTTGCTTCCAGTTGGGATGGGGAAGGCCTTTGTGTGTGTATTGGGGGGAGGGGGTTAAAAAGTAATTATCCCAAACTTTTTAATGTATTGCTTTTTTTTTTTTTTTTTGCTTCTACTATACCATTTTAAGTTCTGACCTCAGGCCTCCATTTGGGCCCACGGCCTCCTGGAGGCTTCAAGTTTTCTGTACCTTGTGATGAATGTTAAATAGGTGTTTTTATTATACAAAAGCTGAATGTCATTTCTCGTTCGTAGTTTTCTGTCACTCATTCCAGTTTCCTTCAGACATCACCATGTTTTCTCCAAAGTCAGAAAACATTCCGTTTTGGTCTTTTTCAAAAAAAGGTCCCAAATGCTGCACTCTACACATGAAGGTCCTCTCACACAGACGTGAAGTCCTGCCAGAAAGAGAATGAATGACAGAAAAAAAAAAAGGAAGAATAGAGACACCCTAGGAACAATGCAGATTCAGTCCACGAAGCAGTATTGGAGGTGGGAAGGGGGTTGTTTCGGATTTGGTTTCAGGTTTTTTTGGGTTTTGGTTTTTGGTGTTGTCTTTTTTTTGGGGGGGGGGGGGCAGCTACCATTGCAGTTAATAAATGCCACAGCATTTCCCCAGCTCAAGGAAACCCAGGCAGCACTCCCTTGCCCCCCCCAACCCCGCAGATCTCCTTCTAGACGGTGTGGCCGTGGACGGCTCTCCCTCGGGTGACCAGGTTGCCATGGGCCACAGGCTCGCTGAGGCTGAAACCTGCTTGGGTTGCTTTGTTTGCAAAACGGCCAAAAAAGCTGGCTTCCCTGGGCAACTCCACCGAAAGTGGTGGCAGCGCTGAATTTAACCAACAGTCCAGACCTGCTTGGTGGCATTAATCTGTTTGAATGCAAATTAGATTTCAGATTGAATTTGTTATGGAAGTTAATGAGGACTGAGTTCAGCAAATGCGAAAGTGTTCATTTCAAACGTGCAAATTCGGTACTGCGGTTCAGTTTGTTACGCAATATTATCACACCGAGCCAGTATCCAAAACTAACAGTAGACGACATCGAGGAGTCGGGGGCGCATGGCGCCCCTGGCCATTTGGAGAAACATACGTGGCACGCAGAACATGACAGTCCTCGGTCCATAGAACCCCTCAACGCCTCCACTCTGCACCCACTTTCCTGTCACTCATTTATTTATCTAGGACCGTAGCTTTTGTTTTGTTTTACTTTGAGAGCCTTTCGGAGCTTAATTTATATTCTTTGTACCTTTTTTTTTTTTTTTTCTAAAATTACCAAAGATATTACACAAAGGTAAATTATGTTCTCTGTTTTATGCTTTATCTGATGAAGCCAAATATCCTCTTATTGTTGATCAAAGGAGGCGAAAGAATTTAGAGGCAATTAATGAGTTCTAGGCTATTGCTAACCTGAGAAAGAGAACTGCTCCTTCATCATAGAAAAAATTTAGAAGTCCAAGTAGGTAATGGAACCAAAGTTGTTCTTTTTTTTTTTTTTTTCTTGTTCTGTACCTCAACAGAGACCAAAACTCATAACAGGTTACGGGGCTGCTGAAAGTATTACAGGAGCGAGGGAAGGAAGGGAGTCCCATCTCAGAAACATGAATGGATGCCACTGCAAATTAGGGAGTAACCAGTAAGGGAGACGGTCAAGATACAATGGAAAGAAAACAGAAAAGCTTCTACAATGCAACTCAATCACATAGTACCATTTCTAGAATACATTTTTTTGTTTGTTTTTCAGAAAGATTGTATGCCACTTTGATTTTAAGGACCATGCTAGGATCACTGCATCACTTTTGCTCTGTCTGGGCATTGATCTTCCGGGTTTGTTTGTTTTTTTTTTTAATGTTTTCCTTTTTCCTTCTTTTTTTCTAATTAGGCTTTGGGTCAGCATTTTTTCATTTAAAAAAAAAAAAGAAAGAAAGCAACACTCCTGTCCACTCATAAGCTTGGTACAAAAACTTCTTTACCAGTTTCTTTTGAAGCTTCACTCTGCTTTCTGTATAAAGGGCAGTCTGTGGTCACTCAAGATTTCTTTTTTTTCTTTTTTTTTAAACTTTTCCAGGCAGCTTCATGATGTGCAGGCAGTAGCCAGACGGGGTCATGGGAAGGGGGCCCTGTGCTTCTAAACTGAGTGGTTGCTGGTTAGTTTGGTATTCAAAAGAGGATAAAAATCTGGTAGATTAGTTCATTCTCAGCATGTGTAGCTAGACATGAGTAAAGATAACAGCATGAGAAACTGTTAGTACGCATACCTCAGTTCAAACCTTTAGGGAATGATGAAAATTAAAAAAAAAATACATTTCACTCAGTTGCACTTAGTCGTATGTCTTGCATGCTTAGTCTAAAGACTGTAGCAAAAAGAAAAAAAAAAGAAAAATTAGATTTTACATATCTTTGCAGGTATCACAGCCCTGCAGAAGAACCAACTGAAAAAAAAAAATTCTCAGGCTTTACAGCAAGCAAACTTCACTATGATTTTTACAATTCTGATTCTGTATCCCTTGGGGGGGGGTGTTCCAGTCGCTTCTTTAGGATGGGGTTTATTACGTTGTACATATATTCCAATGTGTCTGTGTGAATCTTTGTCTTTTTTGGGGGAGGGTGGAGGGCGGTTCTTTTTTTAGATATTGTTCCTAAAAAGGAATAAATGCATACACCTGTTTTGTCAAAACACCTTTGCTTTTTGTGCAACTGCTTTATATTAATGATACTAAAAAAAATAGCTTTGGAAAAAAACTACTGTATGTAATGGGATTGCAGAATATGCTGCACATGTATTTTATTTAGTTATCCTTGCTTTAAGACTATTGGATGACATTTCCTGACATGTGGGAGGGAGAAATTCCCTAACCTTTTTTTTTCCCCTTTGGCTTTTAAATTGTAACATAGTTGACAGGTTTTTGTTTTGTTTTGTTTTTCCTGTTCTCATTGATCAGAGCATTTTGTACAGATTTGTGTGTGTGTGTGTGCGCGCGCGTGCGCGTGTGTGTTAATCTGTTTTTTGATACATTCCTATCCCTTGTGTTTATCCTACCACTGCCTTCCTGGCTATCTTAAACCAGTTCATACATTTGAAAAGAGAAAAAAAAATGCTGTTTTAAAAAATGTTTTCTCCTGCTGCAGTAAATATTTTGCATGATGAAATGCCAGGGTCACACTTTCAAAGTTTATCAGTGAAGTAGTGATTAATAATGGGGAGTTGTCAAAGCTATTGAACTTTTTGTATTAAAAAAAAAAAGGAAAACTTTACAAGGTGCCAAGATGTAAAGACAATTTGTTACTTTTTTTTTTCTTTTTTCCAAGAAAAGCGTATATTAGGGAGAGAGTCCCTTGTATCAAGCAAATGTACTGTCAGGAATGAGAATTCATCCTCCTTGTCCCTAGAGTCTGTCCTTGTAAGAGAGTGACGCTGCCCGCAGTGAACCAGCCACGAGATGAAGCATCAAGGCTACTGTACGTGCCCAGTGACCACCAGCCTCACCACCTTGGGACAGCTCTGACATTAGTCCCTGCATTCCGTCAGACCCAGTCAAGAAGACCTGGGATTCTGCACCCACAATCTGATGGATGAAAATCACTAGCTATTTTATCATGAAAAAAAAAAAAAAGTTAAAAAAAAGAATTTCCTCTCCTTTCCACATTCCAGCTGAGCTCTGTTTCCAAGGGTACAAAGAACACGCTCATAAGGATTTTGAATTTTTGGGGGGGTACCTGTTGGTTCACGGGATCCCCTCTTGATATTTTGGATGTTTTTGAATGTCAGTTTCGCTTTTTTATCCTGAGAATGAGACTTAACGATTCTAAAGGCATTTTATGGGCCCAGTTTGGTTCGCACGATCTCTGCTACCCAGAAGCCTCGAGGAAGAGGGTCCAGTCCGGATTGTGCGCACGGTGCTTTGTGGATATGTGCTGCCAGGAACGAGAATTTTTTCTGTTTCGTTTTGTTTTGATAAGGCATAAAAGAAACTCATTCCTTGACATCAACTGTAATTCCATCATTCCGTGTCTGTGGATACAGACAATAAAAAAAAAAAATGTTGTGTAGTCAGTACTCATTACTGACATGATGGCATTCTCAAATGCAATAAACATGCTGGTTGTTCACACTGGTAGTAAAAAGTCGCGACAGCCTAAGTTTCTTTCCCCCTTCTGACCTGCTGATCTTGTATGTTAGGCATATGCCTTCCGTGTATCACCAGCTGCTTCCGACACAGAATTAAAATCAATCTTACCTAAAAGCTTTCATCATCACAGGGTTGAAGCTCTCATCCTCAGGATTTCAAAGTGCTAAGTCTCCACTTAGGGAGCTGGAAAACACTGAAAAGATAGAGGCTACCTTTTTCTCCCAAGGAAGCACACCCTTATTTCTCTTCATCAAATTTTATACAGAAAAAAAAAAAAAACAAAATGTTTAATAACTAGCATTAAGAGCAAACTAAAATTTCAGAGGAAAGCAATTTCATGAATAATTCATTAAAATTTCACATCTGCAAGATTAGTCATCCAAATAAAATGCTAATGTCAAAAACAGGAACCGTCTATAATATTCTCATCAAGAAATCTTTTTGCATATAATGATAAATGCTTAGATTAGAACAAATGATTTTATAAAAATATTCTATCAAAAGTATGCTAGATAACTGCATCCAGTATAGAAAACAGTGAAGCTTCACGAAATATTCCAGAAAAACCATCTTGATTTCCAGATTTGTTTCATCGCTTACCTTGATAAAAGGAAAAAAAAAAAAAAACAAACCAAACCTGCCATTTGTCTTTAATACTATTAAGTCGCATATATCCTAAGGATTAACGAGTTTGGGCATCATCTTTCAGTAAAAATTAAATTGGTATACTGAAAGCAGCACTGGAAGTGTCCAAACCGGGGTAACATAAAAAAACAATGCGTCTGTAATTCAGAGTGTAATCCAAGCCAAAAGATAACTTGAAAATGAACCGAGCTGTTGCCATCCGGCCCAACACCAGCTGCGGGTGAGGAGCACGTAAGCATGCTTTCCCAGCATTGTTTTGAGAAGCCCATCTTAGGGAAAAAAAAATTTTTTTTTAATATAGGTTTTGCTATTAAGTTGCAAAGTAGTGCCCTCTTTTCATTAACAGTTACACCACAGTCTAGAAGCCCTCTAGTCTGATAATTAATAAAACATTTGAACCCTTAATTCTCATCTAGCTACTAAGAATATAATATTAGGGTTAATTGAAATTCCTTTAAATGCCAGGCTTAAACATAAATACTGCTTACAGCATATGCAGTTGGTAAAATTAAATATGTACACATATTTGAATAAGCTGAAGGACCCAGACCAAGTATGCCGTTGCATTAGGGAAGATGTTGCTGGTTGGTGTGTAGTACTGTTTTTACTGTATTTCTGGAATTCTTCTGAAGCAGGAACATCCTCTTGTACACATTCATTTAAGGCCGGTTGCTCAGGTAAACGAGGCAGCAAGCCCAAAATATATGCTCTTCTCTTACGTGGAGGCCTTTGAAAAGAAAGAACCTAAACTCAGTAAGACCGATTCCACATCAACAGAAACAGCTGCATGATATTAACGATCTCCCCCTCGCCCCCCCCACACCAAAACAGTCTAATTAGTTTTTCTTACTAGATTTTGTCTTCTTCAGTATTATATATTTACATAGAGGGTAGTGATCACAATTTATCTTTCATCTTCATTGTAGTTGAGTCAAATAAAAGTATTCTTTATTAAAATAAAGTGAAGTTGGGTCTCAAACCTTCATTTAAGGAACTGACTGATGAAAGGTTTAAGACAGAATTCACACTGGAGGAAAATTAAATTACATACAAAAACACTGGTTTAACTGGGACAATATTTGGGTTAGAAAGCCATCACTCTAGATATAACCTACTTTTATTTATTTTTAAACAGGATTTTTTTAAAAAAACAAAACCCTATGTTGTCTTATTTCCCCTCTGATTGTAAAATGATATTCAATGCTTAATACCACATATATATTTGAAATGATGAACTTTTTTTTTTTTTGGCTTATACCAAGAATATTGGGAAGAGAAAAAGACAAGCTTCAAGTTATAATGTTAATTTGAAGGTAACCGGCCTTTCAAGAATTAATTTCAGCCAAAGCAATAATCATTATTTACCAGCTTGTGACATTTTTATCACTCATCATATTAGCAAATTTCCATTGAAAATGCTAAAATGGTTCGTCATAAGGCAGATAACTGCTCTAGCTGTAAAAATGACCAACACAAGTGCCGGTACTCAAACATTAAATTATACTGTAATTAATAAAGACAGTTAAACTGTCTACTAGCAACAGCAATTTAGGTAACCACATTTGATCGGCTATAAATTGTAACTACATTAAAATTCCAGAAATATTAGCAATATGGATTACTTGATGGAAGTCAGTGCTGATCACCAACTCCCCCCAACCTTTTTTTTTTTTTTTTTTTTTTTTTTTTAAAAACAACGGAAGCACAGGTCAGGTTGACCACAAATCCGTGGGCGAAGATCAGGCCTTAGCACTTTTAATCTTGTGAAACAAGCAATTACAAATAGTTGCATCGATTTGTTAAAAAGCTTTAGGTGACATAAATTGTTTCCTGTTTAGCTTATTGCTCTGATACATAAATGTCACCGAGTCCAGTATTAATTAGGGAAGAACACAGAGAGGCTTCCAGTGAAGAACTGGTCAGCCTTTCATGAACGTTCTCAAGAGCTGCTCTCGGCGCCAGTTTTCACGAGTGGCAGAGAGAGGAAAGGACAATTGTCTTCAACACCAGCTTCATCTGGGGCTCTGAACTCTGACAGGATTTCAGACTTGCTTTATTGCCACCTGACACAAAGCACCACATTTTTAAAATATCTTTTAAATAGAATAATATTTGCAAGGCATTTCAAGCCCCTGAAAAGCTAACACTTCTCCCTTCTGAATATATAGAATTGTATGTGTTTCCTTGGGTTGCTATTTCCACCTTAAAATACAATTTTAAATGGCTTGTGCGTGTTATTGACTTAACATAAATCAAATGTATCATATATACTTTCTTTAGGTTGGCATGCCACTTAGAAAAATACATTAGATTCTGGGAGGAAAAAAAAGTCTGGAGAAAATTTATTAAATAGAAGTTTTTACTGTAATAGAATATTAATGTAAGCCAATGCTCATTTGCCATTAAGCTGATCCTTTTTTTTTTTTTTTAACATACACATGCTTTTTATTATTTTGCACTCAAGCAAAAATTCCACATTCAAAGACTTTCCATCTAGTTGGGAATGTCTCTGGCAGGAAACACATAAGAAATCCTGACCTCCAGAAAGACAGCAGACCTCGTCCACGCTGAGTGTGAGCCCCACTAGGCAAAAAAAAAAAAAAAAAGGCAAACCCACTCCTAAAATGTAAGGTACAAGAGCTAGTCAACAGTGTGGAATTGGGAGAAACAATTATTCCTGAATCCTTCCTCACTGCTACTCCACCAGCGCACAGATGAAAATGTTTGATTTGCAACATAAAAGATTCATTAATTACCACTTGAATATTTAAAGCTATTTTGCAGTCTAACAGAGATAGATAAAGCAGTGAATTAAAACCTCTAATAAAATTGTAAAAATATTTCGGTAAGTTTACCCATGTTATGATTTAGGGAGAGACTCAAGCATTCTCATGGAACGGCACCTCAGCAATTCTCGAGTGTGCATTTCAAGGAATGAGCTAAGTGTTCTGGGGATAATTTGTTTCTCACTTCCAAATGTTTACTAATAATTTATTTCAAATCAAGCTTGCTACTTTAGGATTCTATGGATGGCGGGGGTGGGGGAGGGGATCGGTCAAGTACTTTGGAGCATTGTAGGTCTGATCCAGAAATTTAAACTCTTGCACAAGTATTCAACTAGGCTGAAGGGTTTTGTAGCTATCACATCAAACTGGTAGTTTCCTGACCACAAAATGCATCGAGTCTAAAAACACCCAAACCCTGAAACACAGCATAGCAGTCCCTCCCAAGCGCTGGGTTTATCTACCAAGGATCCAATACTGAGTGTTACAGTGTTTGGATCCCGGGACCCTTGAAGTAGACAGCGCCAAGCATGCTTCTTGAATTGAATGCTAGAGAATCCAAATGCCAGATTACCATCTCAGCCCTGACTCTAACAGCCTGGGTGACCTTGGCAAGTCACTTCCTCTCTTTGGTCCTACCTTTCCTCTTTCTGTTAACGGAGGTCATTTAAGCACCTGGCAAAATGGGTTCCTTCTAATTTTAAAATTCTAAACATTTAATAACATGTTCTCCCGTAGGGACTTTTCTTGATGAAATCTATGGTCTCAGCCTGAGAGAGCTCGTGTGGCACTCCGTATTTCACCAATATTGTAATAATTGTCTAATTGAACTCTGCCTTGTAGCATGCCCCGTTAGGAACCAATTTCACTAGCAGGCACACACGCCTCCATCCATCCACCCACCCACAAATAAGCATTAAGTGACCTGCCCAGACTCAGCACTGGATACAGCTGGAACTAAGGAAAACACAGCCTTAGCCTCATCGTACCCAGTGAGTCACTGGGAAGAGAGTTCTGGAGTGCTAAGCTGCCCCATAATGCATAAGTGCTAATGAGAAGGGAAGTACTGGAGTACATAGGAACATCACTGAGTTGCACTAGGGACTATCAGGGAAGCTTCCCAGTTTAACTGGAACCCAAAGGATGAGTAAGAGTACACCCCAGTTAGCAGGAAGCAAGGAAAAGATCTAAGCAGAGGCAAGAAAGTTGCAATATCAGAGGCATGGGGCTTCCCAGCAGGGTTAGCTAGAAATTTACAGAAAAAAAAAAAAAAAAAACCTAAATAAAATCATCTCTGTGGTTACCATGTATCAAGCAGATGGCAAACTCCTTATTCTAATTGTTAAGGGATCTGAGCGCTGTGCGCAGTCCAGCTTGTAAGTCCCGAGGAGGCGGTGCTAAATCAGTTTCATTCAGGTGAGGACACAGGCTTCTCTCCAGGCTCCCTTCCAGCCACACTGGCCACACCATGTGCTTCCTGGGCACCGAGCCCACTCTGCCTCCAGGCTCAGTGTTTCTATTCCCTGTGGAGTGAATGTTCTTTTCCTGGCTCTCCGTGTGGCTCCCTTCCTCCCTCCCTTCAAAGGTCACAGCAGAAAGGACTTTCCCGACCATACATTGTAAATAACACCCTCACTGCCCATTCGACCCTCCACGTTCCGTATCCCCTCACCCACTTTAGTATTTCCATTGTGCCTAGCACCTCCCAACATCATGTATTCATTTCTGTCTTTCACATGGCATGCCTCCCTCCAACTTGAAAGGCAGAAACACGCCCTGTATGGTTTGCTGCTGCCTTCCCATCCCCCAGCATGAGGACCACAAATGGATGCTCACACGTGCAGAGGGAAGGGAACAACGTCACCCTGCTGGGGAGGACGGAGGCAGCCTGAATGCCCATAGTCATTCACATTCCACCCCCTGCCAGTATCAAGCCTCCTGCTCTATTTCAAGGCCAGCCAAACCCAGTATCACTTCTATGATCCTCACACCAAACCTGCAAAGTAGGAATGGTCAATAGCATGTTACAGAGGACGACCCTGGGGCTTCCTCAGGAACACACTCAAGGTCACGTCCATGGTTTACCCTAGAGCCCACGGATGGGTGCTGGCCGTACCACCTACCTCCAAAGAGCCTCTCAGCGATCTTCTATAAAAGTAGCAAATATGTTCATGTGATCATCTCACTGCAAGGTACAATCACTGATGTTCGTTTTTGGGGTATTACAAAGCTGTCAGATAGTGTGTAGGAAGCCATTTAAACGTGACCCCCATAGAGCCAGCAGTGCCCAGTATTAAACACAGTGACAGGAGAACCATGCCTGGGTGCAGAAAAAGACTCAATCAACTAGGCATCACAGGGGCTTTCTGACTTGCCTCATCTCAAGGAGGACTAACTCTGCACCTGATCGAATGGTGAGCCGCTCTATACTTTCCTTAGGTCTTTCTCATGAGGTTTATTAGAAGTCTTTCTAATATGTAGATAACCACCTCTCTAGAATCCCTTTCCTGTGTCTCTAGAGAGAATAGTAGAGTAGTTGTGAGCTCCACAAGGACAAGGCCCGCTCTGTCTTATTTCCTAGAGGACCATCCTCAATGGGCTTGCTGGGGAATGAGGTCGGAAACTGGAACATGCGGGTCTGGAACGGGAGCCAGACAGACGGGATTTCAGGATCCCGGCCTTCTTGTTGTCTGTATGACAATGGGCAAATCACTTAAACTCCTCTGAGCCTTCGTGCACATTCTCACATGTCAGGATAGTCCTAATGACAAAGCAAAAGAGTATATTACAGAACAAGTAAACCACTGAACAGATTCTTAATGGGACAGACTGTTGAGTGGAAAAACAGACCCAGGGCCTGTCCTCATGTCTTTTACACTCCAGCTGGGGGCCAGGACTTACTCTGATAACTTCAAACGGAAAGAGAAGATTCCAAATGTTACAAGAATGTGTAATACACAGAGAGATGTACTTCTGGGAGGAGAGCTTCGGGAAGATGTCTGCAAAGAGGAAAGACTGAGTAAAGACCTGAAAGGTAAGAATCAGTTCGGCAGCAGTCCTATCCTTTTAAAGTACAGCACCTCCCTTATTTTCCTTTAGAGAAGCCACCCTCTCCCGACCTGTCAATGATGTTTCACTCATCACTTTCCCTGCTCAGGGTGCACCCCCCAGACTTTTGTGATTATGTCCTTATGAATGAACTAAGGGGTCATGGGCACTTCACCCAGGGAACAGCATGCATGGAGGCCCCAGGGCAGAAAAGAGCATTCCAAGTTCAAGAATCTGTAGGAAGATCTGTATGGCTAGAGCTCCAAACATGAGGGAAACCACAGGCAAGACGGTGTTCAAGACAGAGGCAGGGGCTGCACGAATCATGATCAGGGCTTCGTGAGAGTCATGTGACATGTCAAAGCCATGTTCTAAATTCTTCTTCTGTCCTTTTGCAGATAAAATTAGGACTTTTTTTTTTAAAGATTTTATTTGTTTATTTATTTGACAGAGAGAGAGACATAATGAGAGAGGGAACACAAGCAGGGAGAGTGGGAGAGGGAAAATTAGGCTTCCCGACGAGCAGGGAGCCCAATGTGGGACTCGATCCCAGGATCATGACCTGAGCCGAAGGCAAACGCCTAACAACTGAGCCACCCAGGCGCTCCTAAAATTAGGCTTTAAAACACACTAGTTTTAGAGAGAAAAATGACATCTCTTTGGGGCTAGAAGGGAGGCCAAATCAGTGTTTTGTGCTCTCACCAAGTCGAACGTAATCCAAGATGCCAAAAAGGGAGAGTTTCTTCAGGT
This sequence comes from Mellivora capensis, assembly GCA_004024625.1. NCBI lineage: Eukaryota > Metazoa > Chordata > Mammalia > Carnivora > Mustelidae > Mellivora > Mellivora capensis. Next base: position 4,010 of record PISX010019452.1, on the reverse strand, counting down.
CACTGGAAAATGACTTGAATAAATTTTATATCATTTGTCTCATTTTTTTGATCAAAGGGAATTTGGCTTCAGGCTTGACTGACTCCAAGGCTCACAAGCAGAATCACAGCTAAACAGAGAGAGGGGTCCCTAACACTTGAGCACAGCTTTCCAAAAGTGGGGATTTTTCAAAAAATGTGTTCCTAGTCTCAAATAAGCATGTCAATTAAGAGTATGAAAGATGCTAAAGAAGAGAACAAGATGAGATGCATAAAGAATTTTCTCCCTTCCCCCAACCCCCACACAGAACACTGCATTTCCCTGTGATGTTTACACGCACAGGTGGGTTTCTGCAGCTGAAACACAGCAGACACACAACTCTATGGTAGTGTCACCCTTTCTGTTCAGCGTCCAATTCTGACTAATTGCTGTCCATGGCATACCCGCCACTCAGCATTTTGAATGCTGCCCCTGTTTTCCTCTGAGTGGTAAGGAAGCTGACCATAGGCAGCCCTCTATTTGTAAACCCTGAGAATACATGTTCCCTGCTCTCACCATCAGAGAAGTCTAGGGAAGGACTCTGATTGACCCAGCTTGGATCACCCCAACATCTCCCAGGCAGTCATGATGACCAACAGCAGGAAGGACATCCTCTACCTGGCCATGCCTGTGAGAGACAGGCTTGCTGGACTCACCAGAATCACAGTGAACAGATTAAAACTATTCCCTCTAAAAAACACACTTTTGCTGGGAAAGCCAGAACAACAAGTGTGCACTGCCCCCAAGAGTGTGCTAAGAATTGTGTTGAGCTCACAGCAGTGAAAGACATACTTCCCAGCCTTGAAGTTGCTTATAATCTAGTCACACCTTTTATCTCACGAGCAGTTTTACTGAGTGCCTACTGTATATCAGACATCTTGTTAGACTCTGGGGATTTGGTAGTGAACAAAGCAGAAAATAACTCCTGCCTCCTTGAGTTTCCTTTCTAGAAAGGGGAAACAGACCATACATAGTAGGTTACATGGAGGTAAGTGGCTGGCAGAAAAAGAAAGCAGGGCAGTGGGATAGGGAGCATCAGGGAGAGGGCTCATGGGATGGTGGTGACAAGGAAAGTGTCAATGATAAGGTGAGATCTGAATAAACATCTGAAGGAAGCAAGTCAAGCAGATACCTGGGAGAAAAGCATTTTCCCTAGAAGGAAGAGAAAGGGCAAGGGCTCAGAGGCTGGAAAGAGAGTCAGAAAGAGGGTAGTAAGAAGCCAGGATAGAAAGGTAATGGGGATCAGATGATGGTATGTAACAATGGCCTCATTATGGAGACATTCACTCTTCTTCTCAGTGAGATGGAAGCCAGTGGAGGTTATGAGCATGGCATGGCATGGCATTCAATAACTTGAGTTAAAAGGATTCTTTTGACTGTTGGATTATAATAAAAGCAAATGTAGAAGCAGTGGGATCCATTACAAAAAAAGATTGGTGGCTAAGACTAAGGGGCAAGAGCAGAGATTATGAGAAGTTGTTATATTTTGAAAATAGAGCAAATGGAACTTGCTTCTAAATATGGTGTCCAACATGAGAAATAAAAAGGGTCAGTGGAGAACCCAAGTTTTTTTGGTGGGATAAATTTGAAAGGACAGAGTTGTCATTTACCAAACTAGGAAGATTATAAGAGAAACAGATTTATGGTATTATCAGAAGATTTTCCTAGACTTTTAAACTTAGAACCTTTCCAATCATCTACTTGAGATGCTGAACAGGCAGCTGACTGAAGGAGTCTGGAGTTAGGGAAGCAGTTGGACATGGATACGTGCAGGAGTGTGTGTTAGGGGAAGGAAAGAGTAATGGTATTTTGGTTTCAGTAATACAGAGAAGGAAGAAAATCTTGTCCCATGAAAACAGAATCTAATTTGGAGCAATTGCATCATTTGGACTCAATGAAATCAAGAGTTTGAAGATCCAGCTCAATCATTTTTGCACCAACATTAGATGACTTACCTAATGAACTTAAAATTGATGGCCGAAAAGTCATTGAAGGAAAGGAGATTTAAGAACTACTTAGTGCTGAATTAAGTTCACAAAAGAAAAATTTTATTTTCTGTCAGAAAATTGTGAATTTCTAGAGAAATTATGAATTTCTAGAGAAATTTCTAGAGAATTGTGTGTGTGTGCACACGCAAGTGTGTCAAGAGAGAGACCATAAGCAAGCATGAAGCTTGTTGTTTATATATAAACAACTTCTAGCTTCAAGTATCATTTCCTGGGTTGGACACTTTCAAAGAGTTACCAATTTAAAAATAGACATTTTAAAAAAGATCTGTTCACCCCGGTTTCGTTCACCCCGGTTTTGTTCTCTCTCTCCGAAGTCCTTCCTTAATTACAAAACCCACATAACCCATTTCCTTTGGTGTGCAAAAAGGTGTGTAATTAAACCATCAGCATAATACCTATCTCCATGTAAAACCCGCACTTATGAACTTTAACTGCTGAATAAAAACTCCTATTACATGACCATTAAGTATTATGAATAAAGCAAGTCATGGTAGGACTTGATTAATTTTTATGCACTATAGATTGTGTCTAGAAGAAATTTGATTTTGGTGGGTCTCCTCCTAGGCAACCCCACAGACTTTGATGGCTTCACCTCAGGAAAGGCATGTGCTGAATTGGCTCAGGGAAAATGAGACTGACCTTACAGTGGACCTAAGCTACTGTTGGGGTGACTATGTTCAGGGAGAAATCTTGTACCCCACTGATAAATAAGCAATGCAGTGAGCATTGGAGCGAAAAGAAGTGAGGGCAAAGGGTGGGCAGGAAAAAAATCATTGATTCCTTTTGGTATTAGTTTCCAAAGTTAACACCGGTTTAGATTAATACACACTTTATTTATTAATACACACTTTATAAAAATTAAATTGAAAATTAAAATTAAAAATTAAAATTAAAAATTAGGTTAATTATAAAAGCCACAGTTTGAGACCTTAGTGCCCCATCTGGCATTCTAAAAGTCAACAGTTTTATACACCAGGGGCTGGGACTTGGAGATTCTTGGTTTTGACTTTGTTAGGGAATATGAAGACGTGTGGATGGCATCTCAAAATCTCCAAGAAGTTTTATTTTATGGATCTCTGAGTAGAGAAGATGTAAAAGCAGTGTCTTCAACCCAAAGAATGGAGTTTGACCAGCAGGAAGAAAGGAAAATTTGGAGCAACAATAACTACAACTTAGACGATTGGGTCTAGAAGTGCCAATACAGTGGGATAGATGTCAGAGACCCCAAATAAAAATAAAAGATGCCCAAATGGGAAGCTAGGTTTCCCAGTGTTAACCCAGAGGCAAAGGATCCCATATCTAAATAGAATGACCAAGAGATAAAATGAGGGTGCTGGCAGATGACATGAGAAGACTCTGGGAAGGTCCTGGTACTTGGAGTGATAGGAGAAACATGGAAAGTATTTCCATGACCTCCTTTCCAGAGGGCTTCAGGAATGGATAGAAGCCAGAAACCAAAGGGTTTAACGTAGTATGGTAACAGTGCCGGAACCCAGGTAGTGTGCAGAATGGGTAACACAGGTATAGGTGGAGATAATCTCTCTGGAGCCTTCCCTTCTCCTCCTCCTTCCCTCCGTATCCTGAAGTATACAAAATCCAAACTAGGGGTGCCTGGGTGGCTCAGTGGGTTTAGCCTCTGCCTTTGGCTCAGGTCATGGTCTCAGGGTCCTGGGATCAAGCCCTGCTTCAGGCTCTCTGCTCAGTGGGGAGCCTGCTTCCCCATATCTCTGCTTGTGATCTCTGTCTGACAAATAAATAAATAAAACCTTTAAAAAAATCCAAACTAGGGGATTCTACTCTTAGAGAACATCAGTATCCAAAGTGAAAGCATAAGATAATTCTGTGAGAGACAGATTCAGGTGGTAGAGGGATGGAAAAAATGGTAGGGTCAAAAGAGTTTCTAATACTAGAGTCAAACACCCTTCCCCTTCCCCAAGGCTTGGACTGTAGCTTCTCCCTGGAGTCCACTTTACTAAAGAAGTT
>PISX010019451.1:0-38071 GCA_004024625.1 Mellivora capensis | reverse complement strand
TGTATATATACCACATCTTCTTTATCCATTCATCTGTTGATGGACATCTAGGCTCTTTCCATAGTTTGGCTATTGTAGACATTGCTGCTATAAACATTCGGGTGCACGTGCCCCTTCGGATCACGTGCTGATCTGAAGCTGTCACCGAAGCAGTAAAGACCTGACCTTTACTGCTCACCTGCTTCCACCCTGGATCTTTGTCCCACTGTCTTCTTAAGCTCTTCTTTCTAGCTTATTTCTTAACTCGGGCAAGAGCCAAGGGGAATAGCATCGGTGATGGAAACTGAAACAATGACAACTGTCCAGACAAAGAGTTCTGGCTTGCCTAGACTAACCAGACCAGTTTGAATTTAACCCCCAACTCAGGCCTGCATAGATAGACCACGGAGGGACTCACGGAGTGGCTGACAGTTACCTTTACCTCATTATAACACTAAAATCTTCACCCAAGGAGGAGCACAACCTCATTTATGTAACATACAATGTATGCATAGGTGTGTTTCCTTAAGGTACATGGACCACCTTGTGCCTGCCTCTACCTAAAATAATAAGGCTCCTTTATCCATTGTAATTCTAAGTAAAAGAAACCCATCCACCCTTACTAGGGTAGTCACAGTTTTGTAAGTTATCCCCATGATGTCCTTACTGCAAATAAAGTTTACTTTGAGGGACAACTGCACCTTCTATCTCTATTTTAGACTTACCAAGGAGCAAATTCAAGTAAGTTTGTTGGTTGAGCTACAGGTTCTGTGACAGTAAGCAGCTTCTAAATCTATCTTGGCTTCCATGACTTCATCTGTATGGTTGGAAATGTTATCTCCTATCACAATAATAATTAACAATTGCTAAGTGTTTTTCTAAGGCACTCAGAATTTTTTTTTAAATTAACAGCTTTAAAGCTTAAGCTTATTAAAATGTTACTTCATCAGGCCTAAACAACAACCACAAAAAGAAAAATCCATCAATTACCCCCACCTCACAGGTTGCAAACTGATTCTGTATCTATCCTTGTAATCGGTGCTATATAGAAATAATCCAAACTTCTGCACTAAAATTACAACATACATGAAAATACTGTGCAGATTTGAACTGGGGTCTGCTTAACCCCCAAATCATCATTTTTGCTGCAGTAATAAAACTCCCATTGAAAATGTTAACAATTAAACGGCAGCCTATACGGATTGCAGTGTTTTCCTCTCCTAAGGAGATCTAGTGTTTTTTTTTTTTGTTTTTTGGTTTTGGTTTTGTTTTGTTTTTTAGTTCAAAGAAAGGAGCACACATAATATTCTTGGCTGAACAATTTTCCTGCTCTTAATTTAGTTCCATATATTTGGTTCACGTATAAAAAGGCTTTGAACGACAAACATAACTATAAGCAATCTTTTTCCAAGAAATATAGCTTTTCATGACACCACAAATCTAGCGCACCTCTCTGCTATTCTTTACAGCTGTACCCTTGAATATAGCTGTCTACACTCCATAACTCTGCTTCTTTTGATCATCCCCTTTAGAGCCCACTCCAATTAGAATTTGTTATTACTAATATCACTCTTCACAATATCAACTTTTAATCATTTATTTGCTCTTTGGGGGATATTTATTAAGCTTTGCTTTTTCTTGCTTTGGGAACAGTCTTTCTCAATTGGGTCTCATCTTACCTCCCTGACTTCCCCTTTTGGGGTTCTTTTGCTGGTTACTTCTCACATTCCTGAATTTTAAAGTAATTGAAAGTCACAGAGTTTCATTTTCTGATATCTTTTAAACTTTATTTACATTACTTTAATTCCACAGAAGATTCCACCCCATCCAAGGTCTTTAAGTATTATCTAAATCCTGATATCCCTTACACTGAGTTGTATCCCACCCCTCTTCTCTGAACTCTAGATTTATGTATCCAAATGCCTACTCAAAATCTCCATGTCAGGAGGCAGTTGCAGTTGGATATAATTAAAAATAGACTCTATTTTCTAAAAGACATAAAAATGTGTATCATGCTGGCTTCAGAATTAATGCATGAATTAGTTCTTACCCAATCTGCCAATGGTCATACCTAATCTCAATTAGAATTGGTCTTTGTGTGTCCTGTCTCATTGTGTTGAAGAGTTACATCCATTATTCTGCAAAAAGGTTGTAAGTCAAAGTAGGATGCCTTTACATTAATCTACTTGTTATGAGCCTCCAAGTGGCTAATTTATGGTTGGGCTTTTTCCTCATGCCTTTGTTAAGGAGGATATCTGAGAAGTATTTCATAGTGTTAAAATAATGACCTGTGAAATACCAGTGGATGTGACTGTAGTAAAAAATTTTCAGTATAGAAATGTACTTAACAATTTAAAAAGTTGATGGTAAGATGATTTGTGACTGGATCTGAGGTAAATGTGATTTATCTACTTATTTTTTTCTTTAAAAAAAAGCCATTAAGCATTTGGAATAACTTTAATACTATAGTTTTCTTCCATTTTCTGGTCCCTCAAGAAATACTAGTAAAGTCATATATTACTTTGATTAGGATTTTTATCTTTACTAAAAACTACAAATGAAGGGGTCTGATTTTTAATATTCTATATAAGTCTAGTGTACCTATTTCCATTCTTGCCATAATTTTTAAAATTTGGAACTTCACCCCTATCTGTAAGAAAAAAAGGCACAGCACAACCAACACATTGATGATTTTCTGGGAAACTATTAGAAAATAGATATAGTCAAAAATAAGTGTATTCTGTCATTAATTTTTCAGTTTGGAGATCAGTTAATAGAATTTATTAGCTATCAAAACACTACAGAAAGGAATTATACAACTTTGACTTTGTGAATTAAAAGAATCTTACTCAGTGATCATTCATAGCTCTCAAAATCTGCCAGATACCCAGTCCCCAAATCCCCCATTTCCTTGAGTTAAAGTACTAGAATCTCACCTTTGTGCTAAGCACTACCCCAGAATGTGGAACCCAGTTGTCAGGAGGGATTCAAGGACCTTCACTTCAATGCACAAGAGATTTGAAATCAAAATTTTAATTCTCTGTTCCCACAGGGAATAGGAGTTCTAGATCTGAAGGCAAAATATTTTTATCCCATGTTCCTGTGACTTTAAAGTTCTACCTTTGACTTAATTTCTGGTAACTGAATTTCTACTTTGTTCCCTTATGTTTGAGCCCAGTCTTAATAACCTGTTTGCTAGGTACTGCTTTCTATTTCTGGAGTTCCTCAAGGCCCTTCCCAACCCCTCTATTGAGTTCTAAGCCCCAATTCAGGCAAAAACTTATTATCTGCAGTAAGTCTTCCAGACTCTAACTGCCTTTTTGCCTGCCTAACTTGGTCACAATCAATTTATCTGATTAAAAATTGTGACTATTTTTGCCATGACTATGCCAGGGTTTTATGTCATTGAACCTGCCTTATCCTGTGCTCTAGGAATCTTCATGAAAGTAATTCAATATTGGATCAGAGTTCTTTAAAGAGGTTAACTGTGCTCACCTTGTACCATAATAAATGATTAGCAGAAAGTGCCATAGAATAATGAATAGAATGTGAACATAGCATAAGAATCCAAAACTAGTTGTCAGGTCAAGTACTTCATAGCCTTTGTGAGAGGTGATATTGTGAGAGAATCTTTTGTCTCATGCTTATTTACTGAAGAGTGCCAGGCCATGATACAGCTGAATATTTCAAAAATACCTTCATAGAGACTCCCAACTAAAGTTTTCAGGTAACAACCCTCCTAGAATCTATGACATTTTTTTTTAATCTATGACATTTTTAAACACATACACACACACACACACACACACACAGCAATTTAAATTTAAAAGCATTTATATTAGGTCCACAGTAGAAACAATTCATTGAATTTCTATGGAGGTTATTCATCTTAATATTCTGTCTTGAAAAACCATTCACTCACTATAAAGCCAAACTTTAAGAGGACCCAATGAGAGAGGATCCAAATAAGCAAAATCACAAATCAAAGAGGAGAAATAATAACCAATACCATGGAAATACAAATAACTGTAAGAGAATATTAAGAAAATTTATATGTTAACAATATGGACAACCTAGAAGAAGTGGATAAATTACCAGAAACATATAACCTACCAAAACTGAAGCAGGAAAAAACAGAAAATTGGAACAGACCAATTACCAGTGATGAAACTGAATCAGTGATAACACACACACACACACACACACACACACAAACAAAAACAAACAAACAAACAAAAACCTCCGAACAAACAAAAGTCCAGGACCAGGCCGCTTCACAGGTGAATTCTACCAAACATTTAAAGAAGAGTCAATACCTATTTTTCTCAAACTATTCCAAAAAATAGAAGAGGAAGTAAATTTTCGAAATTCATTCTATGAGGCCAGTAGTACCCTGACACCAAAACCAGATAATGACACCACACACACACACACACACACACACACACACACTACAAGCCAGTACCTCAGGTGAACACAGATTCAAATATCCTCAACAAAATACTAGCAAACTAAATCCAATACACTATAAAAAAAACATTTACCACTATCAAGTGGTATCTATCCTCAGGATGCAAGGGTGATTTAATATTTGCAAATCAATCAATGTGATACAGCACATCAATAAGAGACAGGATAGAATGATAGGATCATTTCAATAGATGCAGAAAAAGCATCTGACAGAGTACAATGTCCATTCTTGATGAAAAATCTCAATCAACTAGAGCTAGAGAAAACATACTTCAGCACAATAAAGGCCTTATATGAAAAACCCACAGAAAACATCATACACAATGGAGAAAAACTGAGAGCTCTTCCCCTAATATCAAGAACAAAACATGGATGTCCACTCTCACCACTTTTATTCAACATAATACTGGAAGTCCTAGCTATACCAATCAGACAACAAAAAGAAATAAAAGGCATCTAAATTGGTAAAGAAGAAGTCAAACGTTCACTATTTGTAGATGACAGGATACTACATGGAGAAAACCCAAAAGACTCCACCAAAACCTACTAGAACTGATAAGTGAATTTAGTCAAGATACAGGACATAAAATCAATGTACATAAATCTGTTGCATTCCTACACATTAATAATGAAATAGCAGAAAGAGAAACTAGGAAAAAAATCCCATTCACAATTACAACAAAAATAATAAAATACCTAGGAATAAACTAAATCAAAAAGGTGGGGGCGCCTGGGTGGCGCAGTGGGCTAAAGCCTCTGCTTTCGGCTCAGGTCATGATCCCAGAGCCCTGGGATCGAGCCCCGCATCGGGCTCTCTGCTCCTCAGAGAACCTGCTTCCTCCTCTCTCTCCCTGCCTGCCTCTCTTGCCTACTTGTAATCTCTGTCTGTCAAATAAATAAATAAAATCTTAAAAAAAAAAAAAGGTGGAAGATCTGACTCTGAAGACTTCAACACTGATGAAAAAAATTGAAGACAACACAAAGAAATAGACATCCCATGCTCATGAACTGGAAGAACAGATATTGCTTAGATGCTCGTACTCAGAACAGTACTCAGAACAATCTACACATTTAAATGCAATCCCTATCAAAATACCAAGTATTTTTCACATAATTATAAGAAACAATCCTAAAATTTGTGTGGAACTACAAAAGATCCCAAATAGCCATAGCAATCTTGAAAAAGAAGAAGAAAAATGGAGGTATCACAATTCCAGACTTCAAGTTATATTACAAATCTATAGTAATATAATTTCATATCAAATTATATTTGATAATTACCAAATCATATTTGGTAATATCAAAATAGTGTAGTACTAGCACAAAAATAGACACATGGATCAATATAACAGAAAACTCAGAAATAAACTCATGATTATATGGTCAATTAATCTTTGAAAAAGGAGGCAAGAATATACAATTGGAACAAGACAGTTTCTTTAACAAATGCTGGAAAAACTGGACAACATGCAAAAAATGAAACTGGACCACTTTCTTACGCTGTACACAAAAATAAAATCAAAATGGAATAAAGGTCTAAATATGAGAGCTGAAACCATAAAAAAAATCCTAGAAGAGAATACAGGCAATAATTCTCTGACATTGGCTATAGCAATATTTTTCTAGATGTCTCCTGGGGCAAGGGAAATACAGGCTAAAATAAACCACTGGGACTGATCCAAATAAAAAGCTTCTGTACAGCAAAGGAAATAATCAACAAACCAAAAGGCAACCAATGGAATGGGAGAAGATAGTTCACAAATGACATATCCGTTAAAGGGTTAGAATCTAAAACATAAAAAACTTGTATGACTCAATCTTCCAAAATTAAATAATCCAATTAAAAACCAGGCAGAAGATATGAACAGACAGTTCTCCAAAGAAGACATATAGATGGCCAACAGACACATAAAAAGATGGTCAACATCACTCATCATTAGGGAAATACAGATCAAAACCACAATGAGGTATCACCTCACACCTATCAGAATGGTTAAAATTAAAAAAATAAAAAATAAAATTAAAAAATTTTTAAATAAAAAATTTTAAAAAAATTTAAAAAGAGCTGGCAAGGATGTGGTGAGAAAGGAACCTTGGTGTATTATTAGTGGGAATGCAAACTGACGTGGCCTCTGTGGAAAACAGTAGGAAGTTTCTTCAAAAAGTTACAAATAGAGCTGCCCTATGATCCAGTATTACACTATTGTATATTTACCCAAAAAGTAAGAAACATGAATCCAAAGGGATACACATACCCCTATGCTTAATGCAGTATTATTTACAACAACCTAATTTTGGAAGCAGCCCAGGTATCCACTGACAGATGAATAAAGAAAAAGTGGTATATAAGCACAGAAGAATATTATTCAATCATAAAAAAATGAAATCTTGACATTTGCAAAGGCATGAATGGAGCTAAAGAGTATAATGTTAAGCAAAATAATTCAGTCAGAGGAAGAAATACCATGTGATTTCACTCATATGTGAAATATAAGAAACAAAACAAATGAGCAAAGGAAACAAAGAAACAAGACAAAAAAAAAAAAACAGATTCTTACCTATAGAGAACCAACTATTGGTTATGAGGGGAGGTGGGTGGGAGGATGGGGAAAATAGTGATGGGGATTAAAGAGTACATTTTCATTATGAGCACTGGGTAATGTACAGACTTAAAAAAAACTGGGTAAGGGTATGGCAATGATAGCTACACTCTTTCAAAAAAGGAATGAGAAGTACTTAATGTATTGGGCATTTTTATCATTAAAATTTTACCCACAAATGAAAGAGGTAGTTACATCCTTTATAAGAGACTGCTATCAAGACCACCTTCATAGCATGGTTACAATACTCCAATGAGCTGTAACTGGTATTCATTGGTCCTCATATTATTTAACCATATGTACAAATCTATTTCTTGTCCCCCCAAAATCTTTCTCTTCCAGTTTTGTTTCATTTTCCAATTTCTCCATGATCTACCATATCACCTTTTGATTCTCGGTTTCTCTCATTTTCCCACCTCTCTCAGGTTTTCTCCATCACACCTTTCAACGTACTGCAAAGAGAATCCATCTCTGACACAAAAGTAAATCCCTCTCCAAATGGTTCTTTGAACATCTTAACATCTGACATTCCAAGATGCTAGGGAGACACTGGTTTTCAGAAATATCTGGCCACACTCCATGGATATAGTTCATGAGACACAACCTGAGACTCAAATAAGAAAATGGGAATTAATAGGTCATTGTTATGGATCTGAACACACATAAGAGTAAACCAATAATCTGGAAATCAACAGAGTATGGAGAAACAAGCAGGTGAAGGCACGAAGGAGAATACGTATATAGGAAGCCTATAAGATGTACTAGAGTTGAAATCAAACTCAAAGAAGGGATAAGAGCCACAGATGAGAAGCTAGATTCTAATCATCTGTCCTCTTTACAACCCATCTTGTAATGTTTCTATTGTGTACAGAGTTAAGTCAAGGGTAAAAACTAAAAGCTTAGAATTTTCTAAAACAAAAAGCTATAATTTTCCAATCAAGTCATTTATTTATTAATTCAAATGAAATACCAAGACTTCTTCCCCATCATTTTAGGGAATGTAGCCAAAGGTCCATCATTATATATCTGACACCTTAAACACTCCTATAAACACCCATAGCTCCGTATTTAAATTTAAGAGGTTAAAATAGTTATGAAGAGATTAAACTATGTATTAGCTGAGACTGTTATGCAGTAGAAGAAATACAATTTTTTATTAAACCTCTAACAGGAATTCTACTCTAAGGTAATGATTGGCTAAATTCTAATCAGTGAATTTGACCTCAGTATATCTTTCCTTTAATCACACTTGTTATTGACCTCCAATGTCAGCACAAGATTTCCTTCTTCCCAACCCAAACTAAGAGGCTTTGGTCTTCTTGACCTCCATTCAGGTCTGATACTGGTCTCATAATTAGACTCAGTGTTCTTTTATTTTACATTCTTAATCTTGAATTTTCCTCAAACTGTGATTAATCCTATGATACTTCTTCAGTATAAAATTATATGCATTCTCAGTCAGAACAATGAGCATAAATGTTTTTGGTGACTTTAAACCAAAAGGGTAGTTGCAAATATTTTGATAGCATGAAGCATTCCATTTCTCACCAATGTGCCAGAGCTAATATAAAAAGTGTAGGACATGGGTGCCACTTTAATAAATACATAGGGAGATTACATAAAACTACATAACTTTTCTATAGTTTAATTTCTTATTATAGCCAATTACTTTACCACACATGTGATATGAGAAAGAAAACACTGTAACCTGAGATTTCAATCCATCTCTTTTTACATGAGAATTCTGTTGAAGAAACATTTGAAAAGACAATTCACGATTTAGGCAAAAGCTGCATTTTGCTCACAAGTTTGATTCCCTCACTCAAAAAGATTTTCATGGAAAGAGAGCTATGATGGTGAGACTTTGCATTTTAATTATGTCTTAGTCCTTATCACAGTGTATTTTTATCAGAAAGTGGCATTTACTCATTTTGAGATTTCTCTCTCTTTTTTTTTTTTTCAATATTACCTGCACTTTCAGAAATTATGAGGGCTTCTAACTACTTAGGATATTCTGTACCAGTAAAGGCAATGGACATATGTTTGCTTAGGAGCCATTTCCATTATAAAATCTATTACTAAATAATTCTGCACTGTTTCTTTATTTGATCAAATTATTGGATCATTTCCTTTTAACCATCTGGAAGAATTTCCCATTGTAGGATTTTTCTATCAGCATCCATTGAAAGTTCTATACCTGCCTGGATTTTTATTTGCTATTCCACAAGAGTGTTAAAAGCAATCTGAGGGCCAGCAAATGATGAAGTCCTCTGTGTATAGTTATGAGTTCTTCATTTTCTATCCTGCCAAGTCTCCACTTAGTTGTTTTGCATTCTCTTATTGTCCTCCTGGTATTTTCAGTTTTACTTCAGTTTATTCCTCTGTGGATCTTTTTAAAAGAGTTAGACATTAAATTAAATGTTTTATACTTTATTCCACACAGAGTTCATCTCATTTTTTTTAGCTATCCTTTCATATTGTAAAGTTTTATTTAATGATATATATATATATATCCTCAGAACTAGATCAGCAATTTGTATTGTTTTCTTTCTTAGGAGATTTTTAAATGTTTATTATTACTGCTTATTTTTTTTACTCATTTCTAAGAATAAAATCCTATTTTAAGTACTCTTTTTATAAAGTATAAAGACTGAGTTGGTAGTTTGTGAGTCTTCTGCATTAGGTAACCTCACCTCTATAGAGATAAAATTAAGGCCATGATAACACCTTGTTCATTTCATTCCATTTCTACTTGCTCTTTAAAAGCATCAAACTCCGTAATAAATTTCTCAAAATATTCTGGTCCTCTCAAGTCAAATACCTTAGGTTGATTTATGAAGAGATCCTATTGGCTATCACATGTCATCTAACACAAATAGTCCAGAACACTGCTGGACCTACTGACTGATATTGCAAAAATAATCCTGTGTTAATTTAGATTCAGCTTACATTTTCAAGTTAAGGTCACTTGGAAATAATAAACAAATGGAATAATCTATTTTTCAAAGAGTGTGGTAATTGCATATCCATTTCCAGAATTATGTTTAACACGGCCTCTCTGAGACCAGTGGGAAAATATCTACACAAAGAGGCAATAAATTTCTTAAGTTCCTGTCTCCCAAAGATAAATATTTTATAAAATCACTTCCACTGATTTGACTGGGAAGATTCCCATTAGTGCAAACAGCAAGCTGTGTTGTGATAGTTTGTGCTTTCATTTAATAGAGATAAATATAAATTCTACCCCCATTGACTACTGAGCCAAAGCACAGACCAGTCAAAATCAGCAAGCCATTCAAAATAAGATCATGCAAGCAGATTCATCCTAAATTAGGCATAAAATTATTACATTTTAGGAATATTAGATACTGCTAAAGCATCCTTTGGGAATGAGAGTGGACACCAAAGACCAAAACATATATGTTGATGGTTATTTTGTTTTCAAAATCTTGATTTTCAGCTCAATTTATTTCTTCACATTATATAAGGCTTGATTTCCTAGGGGAGTTGGCAATCATTAGACAGTCAAATAATATTCCTTAATAAGACTTGGCATTTGTGTTTCTAAATATGTATAAATAAATGTTCACCCTTTCAAGGAAAATGTAGTGTTTTTTAAAATTTCAGACTCTTCAGATAAACTGTCCAGAGAATGTTTGAACTTTATTATTTTGTATTTTTCTTTCCTTTTTCAGGTTTTAATTTAATCCTTATAGTTAGTATAGAGTGTAATATTAGTTTCAGGTGTACAATATAGTAATTCAGTACTTCCTTACAATACCTGGTGCTCATCACAAGTGCACTCCTTAATCCCTACCACCTATTTAACCCATCCACCCACCCATCTCCATTCTGGTAACCATCAGTTTGTTCTCTATATTTAGTAAGCTAAATTTCATTGTTCTGGATGAAGGTACTCTGAAGATCTAATAAATTATACTGAACAAAGGAGTGTTCAGACTCTCACTTTTATTTTCAGACTCTCATTTTTAAGTACAGAAGGTTGTTTCCTATGAAAAGTAAAATGAGGAGATATTATCCTAATTGTACAGTGGCATTTACTTTATTATAATAGTCTGACAATTTCACTGACAATGCAGAAATACTGATCATCTCTTTCTTTCAAACCTGCCCCAACAAAAAAAAAAAAAAAAAAGAAAGAAAGAAAGAAAGAAAAAAAAAAGATTTCAAATTTGTCCTGTAGGCTAAACTTATAGTTGAAGCTAAATGGCCTATAAATATTGCTGTCTTGGTTTTATGGAAGTCTAGGTTGTAGAGAAACAATGGTTTTCTAGACATCAATTTATAGGCTCTTGAATTGGAAGGGATAGCCTACATCCTTTTGATATATGATGAACCTGAGGTCCTAAAACAACAAGGTGCTTCTGTTAGGACCTTGGCAGGGCAATATGGAGAAGTGAGTTTAAGTTCTGTCTCCATTAAATTCTGTTAGATTTTGGTAAGCTGTATTATATATATTAGCCTCAATTTTTGTTACTTATAAAATGATTAAAAATTAAAGAAAACTGAAGCTAATAAATATTAAACAAGCCTCTTTCCTTAGTTTTATTTTAATTAAAATTTAAGTTAAAGCTTATATAAACAACACACCATACAATAAATTTTAAAACCCCATTCTGATTTCTATGGTTCAAGCATGGATGTTATGAAAGTTTAGTGATGAATTATTTTCTCTCTAGATTCTCAAAACTAAATACCCAACAATATACTCACCATCTCCATGCAAATGCCCTGAAAGAACCTACAATATAAGCCAAAAAAGAACATAGAAAT
The DNA here is from genome assembly GCA_004024625.1 of Mellivora capensis. Lineage (NCBI taxonomy): Eukaryota > Metazoa > Chordata > Mammalia > Carnivora > Mustelidae > Mellivora > Mellivora capensis. Next base: position 26,228 of record PISX010019451.1, on the reverse strand, counting down.
GTCCTTTAGTGGGGGAAACACAGATCCCATTCTGCAACCCAAATTTCAACAGAAGATAATTCTACCTCCCAATTTCTTAAGCCAGAAACTATAGCAAAATGCTATTGGGGTGACCTCTTGAACATCTCTATGGTTGGTACAATTTTTCTTTCTATAGCCATTGTCTTATCTACATAAACTGCATTTATTACTTGAATTACTATCTCAATCACTAATAGGTATTCCTATCCCCAGTTGTACCCATTTTAGCCTATTCCATAAAATAGGGTTTGTGTGTGTTTTTTAAAATGCAAATCTGATTTTTTCACTGGCCTGCTTGAAATGGTAAAATAGGTCCACATTTCCTTTAGATAAAAAAATACAATAGTTAATAGTTACATATTGTTATAGACCTAATGTTTATGTGCTCCCTCTACCCCAAATTCCCATGTTGAAGCCCTAACACCCAATGTGATAATATTAGGAAGCAGAATTTTTTGGAGGTAATTACGTTCAGATGAGGTCATGAAGGTACTGCTCCCATGATAAGATTAGTGTCCTTAGAAGAAGGTAACAATACTAGAGCTTCCTATCTGCCTTGTGAGGACACAGAGGGAATGTAGCAGTCTGCAAACTGAGAAGGGGGCTCTTCACCAGGATCTAAATCTGCAAATCTTGACGCTGGATCTCCTAACCTCCAGAAGTGTAAGAAATAAACATCTATTGTTTAAGCCACGTAGTGTATGGCATAATGTTAAAGCAGCCTTACGTGACTAAGACAATAAATTGCACCAAGAAGCAGACATACACCTCTGGAACAAATACCTAAAAAATGTGGATGTGGCTTCAGAGCTGGATAATGGATAGAGGCTGGAAGAGTGCTGTCTAAACATCCTCTCACTTTAAGCCATGAATGCAAAAGAGCACTCCAACATCTAGTAAATTGGTGTGTGAGAGATGAAATTTGCCCTGAAGGCACATGTAAATTGCAGAAATCGGTGAATCAGATTTCATGGCACCTACACCTGCTATACTGCCTCTCAAGTTCCATCTATGGCATCATGGGGAGTACCTTATGTCCAGCTGACTAAGAAAGAAATAATTTGGACTCAGTTCAATGGGTGAAACTACATAATATGTGGGAAATCTGTACAGCTACAGCACAATAGTATCAGTCTTTGGTGGCTCTGGAGGAGGATGGAGAAAGAAAATGTTCCTGAAGGGCAGATCTTTAAGCAGAGTACCTGGTTTTTCACTTTTACCTGAAAAGAGAGATGACCAAAGGCACAGATCTACATGGATTTACAGCTGGTGGCTAAAGTTAGGCTGGATGTTCAAGAATTTGGAATGAGCATGATTCCAAGGAAAACTGATGACAAAGAGGTCTTCTATTGCCTGCACAGATTGCTAACAGAACCTTCTAAGTGGTCCTTCCTATGTTCAGTTTTATCCTATTCTAATCCAGTCTCTAAAAATTAGCTTAAACATTTTTTTTTAAATTTCTATCTGATTATTTCAGTGCTCGGCTTGAAATACAAAATCAGCTTCCCAATTCTTTCTTCCCAAACTCTTTAACATAGCTTACATATTCTAACTACTTGCTGTCTGACTCCAGTTTCTCTCTCCAGTCTTACATATTATTACTTTCCATGCAGGGGTGGGATAAAAAATACTGTGGTCTCGATTTATTCATGATTATCCTTTCTTCCTGAAGTCTCCTTGGTATGTACCATCTTTAAATCACTTAACTACAGTTTAGACAGGATTTCCTCTGGGAAGATAATTTGCTCCATCTTACCATCTTCAGATAGATATCCCTTTTACATGTATTTATACTGTAGACTGAATTTTTTTTTAAAGATTTTATTTACTTATTTGACAGACAGAGATCACAAGTAGGCAGAGAGGCAGGCAGAGAGAGAGGGAAGCAGGCTCCCTGCTGAGCAGAGAGCCCGATGTGGGGCTCGATCCCAGGACCCTGGGACCATGATCTGAGCTGAAGGCAGAGGCTTTAACCCACTGAGCCACCCAGGCGCCCCTATAGACTGCATTTCTATACAAATCTTCCAGGGGTAGCTCAATGCTACACACAGAATCACTCAAGTACTATTCATGCTTCAGATTCTAGACTCAATTCTCCAAGCAAGAAAAAAATGATGGAGATATTTGACCCTATCGTCACTTCTCTCTTTCTTCTTCCTGTAATTAACTTCTTTCCAGAACAACTCAGAATTGCGGAGACATTTTTTTTCCAGTGGAGACTAGTGCAATGTAAGCCTCGTCATTTCATTCTAACAAGCTAAGCATTAAATAGTCCAACATAAGTAAATCATGGGTATCCATAGTCACGTTACTGAACATACACACTCCATTTGTAAGTGCATGAGTGTGTGTATGTGTTATAGATATCATAGAATTTCAAAGCTGAAAGGGACCTCAAAAGTCACTCAGATCTATTCTTAATTTCAACAAAATGTCTTCCAAGTGAGTGTGCATTTATGTTTTAACATCACTGAAAGCTGAATACATTGCTAAGACAATTCATTCTAGTAGTAGTTATTTCTCACATAGGAGGATCATTGCATATCAAGTCAAAATTTCTCTCCTTATAGTTTTAACCTACTTTTATTCAGTAAAGGCAGTACTTCTCAAGTTTAATCCCTCTTACAATAGTCCTTTCAGTATTTAAAGGCAATGATTGAGGTTTCCAGAACATCAGCCCTCACTTTTAAATAGTGTCTTCATACTGTACATAAAAAACAATATATAGTTGCTTTGGAGAAAGAATGGAAGAAAAGGAGGGGGAAAGGAAAAGGGTAGGATGTGGGGTGGGAGAGAGAAACACACACACACAAAACAAGAGAGTTGGCGATTTATTTGAAAGAGAGGATTGGAATATCTACGTGTGGAGGAAAAAAAAGTCCCTGGGATATTCTTTATTTTAATCATCCCAATTAAAAGACATTGTGGCCTATATAATTAAGGATGCAGAAATTTTCCTTGAGAAGTTAGTTAAATAAATAGCTACATACAAACTGGGTATAAGAAATCATTTACTTTTTTTAGGAATTAAAAAAAAGTTATTTTCAGATGAATCTCTTCACATAATTTTTTTTAACCATTGTCTTCGGTTTTCTTCTATAATTTCTCTCACAAGAAACTGCTATTAAATCTCCTTGAAATGCACCACTGGCAAATTTTAGAAAAGTAAAATCCAACAGCTTTTGGATATTTTCACCTTTCATTTTTGGAATTTGTTTGGGTGACTAAGGCAAGCAGATGCTTCTTTACATCATGTAAAGACGGAAGCAGATTCAAACCTCAGTGCAAATGGCCCTGCATATTCATCATACTCCCTAGTTATAAATGGCAAAGGCAACAGTGATCATGTTGATTAGAAATAGGCATATGGTACTCAGGATCATTAAGAGCTTACGAGAATGTTCTAGGTGTCCTTGAGTCTAGAAAAATAAGAGATGGTGAAAACAGACATAAAATGTCATTGTACAAAAAAATTCAACATCCATATTCATCTTAACCTCCTCTCATATACATTTATGAGAGGTGGTATAAATTAATGCATTTGCTATGAAGTAAACAATGGTTGTTAACATATTTTAGCAATATTATTATGAAACAAACTTTTCCCTGTTACACGATCAGCCAATGGAAGCTTAGCATGACTCATAAGGATTATTATGCTATTGACTGCAATGGCAAATGGTGACATCCAAAGAGCAAGTCATGGAATTAATCACTATCCAAGGACATATTTTTGGTATCAAAGACAGTGGGATTATATAGATACCCTTTATAACTTTCAAACTATGACTGGATAAGGAAGAAAGAGTTGATACCATTACTGCCTATTCTAGAAGTCCCAGTTTATCATTGAGAAACCTCTCCAAGATTATTTAAATGAAGGAAGATCTCAGAGAAACCTGAAGTTTTACTTGAGAAAAATGGGAATTGCTGTATATAACCATGGATATGAACATGTAAATGGGGGGGGTTGGGATGGAAGCAATATCTAGATACCATAAACTGGACTTTGCTCTTATTTATCCAATTTTTTTTAAAGATTTTATTTGACAGAGAGAGAAGGACACAAGTAGGGGGAGTGGAAGAGGGAGAAGCAGGCTTCCCGATGAGCAGGGAGCCTGATGTAGGCTCAATCCCAGGACCAGTCCTAGGATCATGACCTGGGCTGAAGGCAGATGCTTAACGACTGAGCCACCCAGGGTGCCCCTCACTTTAAAGTTAATACTGAGACCACAACTAAATCAACTTTGAATGTTCTTATACTTGTTAGTAATAGAGCAAACACAATCAGGTTGATTATGTACTCTAAAAGGATTGACTATTTCTTAGACACCCACTGCTCAAAACATTGACCATTTGTGATGCAGTCTTTTACAGAGAAGAATCTTTCTTCTCTGTAAAATTTATTAAGAAATTTATCAAGAAATGTATCAATTTGTTGAGATATTATCAATTTATCAAGAAATTATGTTTTAAATTTATCTGCTTCCAATTTGATAATGAAATAGAAAGAGAAAAGATGGTTCTCCACTTCTTAATCAAACTAAAGAAAGTATAAATATATGATTGGGTGAGAAAGAGATATGTAAGCCAAGGTCAGCCCTTTTCTGAGATTCTGATGCTAGACCATAATTTTAGTCATCCTGTCGCTCTGTTTCTCTCTACTCTTACTAAATTGTGGTGACTCAACTAAACAATCAGCTAATTCTGACCTTAACTTCAAGATCCGTTTCATATCTCATGTACTCAATACCCTAAAGACATTTCCTTCGTTTACATTCCATAACATGAAGAATTATGTTATTGCATATGCCAAGCACTATGCAGACATGGTTTTGTATAATCCTGATAACATACCTGTCTAGCCCATTTTCCATAGTAAGAACAGAAACTCAGATATGTTAAATAACTTAATATCCTACAAATCGTAAATAGTTGGGCTTGGATCCAAATATGATACTGTATGATTCCATGGTACCACGCTTTATCTATTAGAGATCAAAGACAGTGATAAACGTACTTGTTTCCCTGGGCCCATGAGTAAGGAAAATTTTTCTGTAAAGGGACATAGAGCAAATGTTTTCAACTTTGTGGGGCAGATGATCTTTGGCACAATTACTAAACTTCTGTTATAGCATAAAAGAAAACCTAAACAAATGAACATGACTGTGTTTCCTTAAAAATTTATAAAAATTATCAGTGGGCTGTATTTGGCCATGGGATATAGTTTTGTGAATGTTGTCTCATACCATTTCATTAAATGTTTAACTTGATGAGCAATCCACCAAAAATTATTTCATACAAGAGTTTTCATCCAGAACATCATGTGTGTGTTTATTCAGAACATTCTATATATGTCACATAACAGTTTTTGCTCATATCATATAAGCACAGTCAAAATCTGGAGTCAGCATGAAGGGATCAATGCCATTTTTAGAACCAAACCTCAAATGCAAGTCAGAAACCCACACTCTTGACATGGTTAGGGTCATGGGGCAGAGGTCATCCTCAGTATATTTGAGGATAGTCTGGGAATCATTATATATGCAATATTAGCATATGCATGCTTCCTTATATTTTATAGCATGATATCCTGAAATTAAACTTCTCTATATTATAATGCCAAGATAGAATAAGCAACATGAAAGTATTTGGTCTATGCTAAGAGAGAAAGAAAAATAAATACATAATACATATATAAATAGATATTTAGAAGACAGATTACATGTGGTTATATACTAACTATTGGAAAAAAATTCAATTGAGAATTTTTAGTGATGTGTATTGTTGTCAAATAAGAGAGGCATCTTCACTTGATGAAAAGGATTCAGAAGCTTTGCCTTCAGAGCTAAAATATTTTGCAGAAGAATTACCATCCAAAGCAAGTGTTCAACTCAAAGGGAACTGACCTCAAGATGGCCAAGAGGCTCCTGTTTCTCTGTGATTGACTGATTTTGTTTACTGTTGTCCATACAGTACCCGAGTTTGATATATGCCTTCACACTTATCATACCTTCAGATCTACCAATATCACTGCTCTGCTTAATGTTAACAAGATATGGGGCGCCTAGGTGGCTCAGTGGGTTAAAGCCTCTGCTTTCAGTTCAGGTCATGATCCCAGGGTTCTGGGATCGAGCCCCACACTGGGCTCTCTGCTCTGCGGAGAGCCTGCTTCCTCCTCTCTCTCCCTGCCTGCCTCTCTTGCCTACTTGTAATCTCTGTCAAATAAATAAAATCTTTAAAAAAATCATTTAAAAAATGTTAATACAGATTATTTTATTATATTGTTTTATAAATTTATTCAATATGTTTTTTTATAAAATCCCACATTTCTGAATTGGTCAAATATTTCATGCATACTGTCCTGAATTGGGGGTAAAAGTATATGTATTAAAGTTTATTTTATGAATTTATAAACTTAAGAATTCTAAGGGCACATTCCTCATGGTTGTGTCAAGTCCCATGTGTACGCATGCATGTATGAATTATGCTACCAATGTAGAGTTTCCATTGTACTTTTCTTTCTTTCCTGTTCTTACACCATTTTGTGAAGATTTCTGACACACTGAGTTACCTAATGAAACACAACATGTTTAATTAACTGTCAAATATTATCCTTCCATGACAGATTAGAAAATCCATGAAGGTAGGAACAATATTTTTCTTATTTCCACCCTGTTCTCAGACATAAGTACAATGTCTGAGACATAGTAACCACTTAATAAATAATTGTTGACATAGTAACTCGAATGATTTGTTTTTATTTAGATGAAGCATAAAGAAAAAAAAAAAAACTACGCCCCAAGCACTCTTTACACAAATAACCTTCAGTGAGTAATGTCTGCAACAATGGTTTTATTTCATTTCATTTTCAAGACTACTTTTTTGTTTTGTTTTGTTTTGTTTTCTGGAGGGTGCTGATAATCCATCCTTACAGGCACGTGCCAGGGAGAAAGAATACATTCATCTGGATCCTGCACTTTGTCAAATTGGAGAGTCAGTCTTCAGCTGCTATCAGCTTCAATGGTTGCACTGAAACTGCTCAATTAAGCCTCTGATAGAGCATCAAGTAGATTGCCACTTTGGGCTACTGGATCGATAATAAGAATTCCTTGTATTTGTATAGCAAGCACTTACACTGGCAAAAAGTACTTTCACATTTATTGTCTAATCTTATCCTTCCAAGAACCGGGTCAAATATGAGAGTCAGATCACCTTTTCCGTTTCACGGATGAGGACAGTTTAGGACCGGACTCGAAACTGGCATTGTCCGCAGAGATAGAACAAAGTCTAAGACCCTAGGTTTCCCACACCTGAGTTAACTGCTTTGTTCCCTGGAGAACCCTGCCCCATGACAATCACCTTTTATGATGTACATGTGGCTTTTTTTTTTTTTAAGTTCAGTAGAACCACAGTTAACCCTTTACCTACTATTTCTAAGAAGACAAAAATGATGAGTATCAAACCCAGGAATTTAATGATCTGTCACCAGATCAGAGAAGGCATTGCAAGGGAGACAATGGGGTGCAAAGATCACAGGCCTTGAATGCGGTTACATGTGGATTCTATTCCCAGCATTGGGACATACTAAGTTCCATGGCCACATCTAAAAATAAGGCTTCAAGTTATGGCTACTAGAAGGTTTGTTTTGTTTAGATATGTTTGGAGGATTAAATGTGATAATGTATGGGGAAGGAGGCATTTTAGCAGCAAATCCATTTCATTTACCTTGTCCAAGAATACTAGATACCTTCCCAATGTCCACTTGCCTATTCTATATCATCCACATCAACAAAAGAATCTAATCTGATAGTGGTGACATTGTATTCACTAAAAGTCTGTTTCACAGACTCCAGATAAATAGGGGGTAACAGACATGGCTTTGACCAATCAGAGGTAAAAAAGCAAGTTGCCTTGCAGGATTTACATGGATATGAGACACAGCATATGCCCTTTTCCCTTTGCCCTTCCCTACTTTTTGGATGGCACCTGAACATGAAGATAGAGCAGCCACCTGTGATGACAAGGGGGCACAACTCCATGCTAAGGATGGTTGACGGGATGACAGAAGGATCCCAAGCCCTGCCTGCATCATGGAGCCACTGTATTACCCCTTCAGACTCTATATTCAAATCTTCATTTTGCGACAAAAAGTAAAAATACTAATGTCCAATTTCTGCCAAGAGAAATTTGAGTATCAAAACCAGAAAACTTCATCAAGAAAATCCAGAAGTTTATTTCTATGTACAGAGGAGCCTCTTCTGGTTGGGGATGAGGCCACAGCACATTAAGTTTCTACTTGTACTCGAAGCTGTGTTTTGGGGATCCATGCCAACTAAATCCATAGAATATGAAACACTCTTCCATTAAGTCACTAATAATGTGACAGATTTTATACAACTTACAGAGCCAAATACATTCCTCAGCATATTCTGAGTGGTGTTCTTGGTGGCAGGTATCTACATTTGTAGAAAAGTCCCAGTGTTAACCTTTCAACCTCTAAGGATAGAGATAAATCAGTCTCCACTACCTAGTACAAACCTATCAGACTTATTTTTTATAAAATTCTCTCATGTGAAGCCAGACAGCAGCATTTCTGTTTTCTTCCTCCTAGCATCTGGAATATACATGATCTAGGATATATTTCTGTGGATTTGGAGCCTAAAATGTCACCACATGCTGCTGCTAATAATAACACATAATAATAACTGCTGTGAAAGTTCTTTAGCTGTCAGCTCTATTTTTATTTCATTTAAAAAATAATAATTTCAATGTCCGTTGCTGTGCCTGAGTTCATTTACAAATCAAAAACATATTTTGCATTAAATAAAAAAGAAGAAGAAGAATAGCATCCAGTTCATTCAGATCTTAAGCCTCAGGCAGAGTAATTGCCTAGGCTGCTACCAAAGAAAGGTGATGATTTTTTAAGTGGTCAAGAATTGAACTAGGGCACCAAAGTAGGTTAGAGTCACAGAATCAAAGGAGCGGATAATCTTTGAGTTTATCTGGTTCAACTTTTATCTATTGTATTAATATTTCCCCCTTCAGGACCACACGCAAAAATGCATAAAATATATCCTATGAAATGATTGCTTATCCTGATACTTCCATTTATGGGAAATTTATTCTGAACCAGTTAATTCCATTTTAAGAGTCTTCGAGTCAACAGCAAGGTGTTCTTGCTTCTTTGTTTTGCTCCTATTTATGTGGGAAGTAAACTTACTCACTTCAGTGGCTCTGTTTCTGAGCTCTATAACCAACAGACTCTTCTAAATACAATGTTTCAATTACTTAAGATGACAAGCATTTCTTTAAGTCCCAAAGACTTTTTATTATGCCAAACATCCTATTAATAAAATTTTATTTTATTTTTATTTTTTTGCAAAGTTAAAAATTCCTTTTTTCCTTCTGGTACCACTACCACAATTTACAGGGCAATATACCTGACATAAAGAAAAGAAAAAGAAAAAGCTGCAATAGATAAAGACCTTGGGAATGTACATCTAATTAATGCTACATCACTTTCATCAATAGCTGCACGTTTTGCACACTGTGGCTATGATAGTCCTGACCAAGAAGGGGTTCCTATTTAAGTTAGAGTATATTTTCTCACTATGGATCATCATTCATTCTGTGGCAGATTTCTACCATTCCTCTAATGCATTTGGGACAACAGTCTCAAAGTAACCTGCTACTTTCTTGACAACTCCTCACTCACTCCTGCTAAGGACTAGAGCCCTGTACTTCTGAGTTTTTAAAGAAATTTCTGCTACCATATTCCACCACTTCTTCCTCCAGATCCATAATTACTGCCATAGGGACTGCCTGAGCTTCTTCAACCCGAATTGCTCCCCTTCATGGGTCCATAATTTGATTGCTGTTGTCCTTTAATTCCCAAAATCATTATAGTTCCCACCACCACCACTGTTACCTCCTAAACTTCCTCCTTCATTGTAACCATCATATCCTCTACCACCACCACCACCACCGTATCTGCCTCCTGGGTATCCATCCTCTGGTCCACCACCACCATAGCCTCCTCTACTGCTATAACCAGGGCCATCACCATCACTGCCACCATCACCTCCAAATCCATTATATCCACCCTCCCCTCCCCCATAACTACCTCTGCTGCCACTACCTCCCCCACCATCACCTTCTCTTGCCTCAGTTACCAACACAACTCATAAGGTTGTCAGGTCCACCTCCACAACCTCTTTGTGATCCAGCAGACAGCATTTCTTCTTTCAAAAGGACCTACTTCATTTCACAGTTAAGCCCATTAATAGCTGGTATTTCTGAACAAAAATTATATTATCTATCATGATCATCAAAAGTTACAAAAGCAAATCCTATTTTCCACTCTGCCTGTCTTCCATAACTTCTCTGGTTTTAAGCTTGCCATAATTTTCAAAATTGTCTCTCAAATTATATTCTTCTTACCATCAAGAAAAATTCTCTTCTCTGTTAAGTGGGCACCAAGCTTTATAGAATCCTCCCTACAATCAGTTTTCTTTACTTTCACTAAACAAATGCCCATCAACCTTGTGTTGTGCGGTCGAGCACACATTACTGCATCCACCTCTTCCACACAAGAGTAAGTCACAAAACCAAAACCCCTGGAACATTTTGTTTGGGGGTCTCTCATCACCACACAATCAGTAAGAGTCCCTATTTTTCACAATGTTTTCTTAAGCTATCATCTGTAGTTTCCAAGTTCAAACCACCAATAAGCCATTTTCTTGCTGTTCTGGTTCCTTTGGATCATGGACCTCCTCCTTGCTGCAGTGCTGGCTGCAGTGAATCAAGCTGGGGGCTCCCCAGCCATGGTTTTACCTCCATTCTGAGACCACCTACGTATAAAATTTTAAATAACTCTGCAACACCTAAGCTAGAACTTGCAAAGTTGACTTTACAGAAAAGAACCCATGTTCAAAACAGAATCCTGGATGTGGCGGTCTAAAGGACATATAACACTGAAATGAAAGGGACAACTGCAGATCTCCGCAATCTGTCCTATGAAACCTTTCCCTAAGAGTGAAGTGAGGATGGTCTGGATTCCTTCGATACCTGCATTTTCAACAGTAGTCATCACATAAATGCTTCAATTAATCTGATATTAGGGTAGGTGGCCCCCCCATTTAACCCTATCCCTCCTCCTCACGTCTTGGGCCCTCTCAGGAGTTGCAGTCAGTAGATCACTGCTATTGACCTTTGGCATCTGCCTTTTCCTTTTTGAAATACTCTTAACTCTCATCTTCCTTTACAGATCAACTCACTCACTACTTCACTGACCTGCCCAGTCAAATTTTATGTTATATAGTTTCAAAAGGCCATAGATCTCTGCATCTACAACTTGTTTTTTTTTTTAATTCTTTTTTTTGAAAGATTTTATTTATTTGAGAGAGAGAGAGAGAGCATGAAAGAGAGAGAGCATGAGAAGGGGGAGTGGGAGAGGGAGAAGTAGACTTCCTGCAGAGCAGGGAGCCCGATGCGGGACTTGATCCTGGGACTCCAGGATCATGACCTGAGCCGAAGGCAGTCGCTTAACCAACTGAGCCACCCAGGTGCCCCTGCATCTACAACTTGTAAAACACATCAACCACTGTGATTTTACATTTGTTCCATAATCATCTATCTATCCATTCAGATTAGAAACACCATGGGGAAGACAGATTCGTTCTCATTTTGCTTATGTAAACCCTCAGCTCTGAGCTCAAATCTTAGTTCATAGTGGGTGAACAGTAAATTTTTGCTGAATAAAAGACTGGATGACTAAAAGAAAAATGAAACAAATGGAATTTTCAGAGAGAGAAAGCAGGTGGAGTGGTGGCAGTAGTTTTAGTATAATAAACAGGTTGAAACCTGTCTCTGTGTATGTGTGTTTGTGTGTGCACACATACACCTATATGTTTACATTGTTTATGAGTTAAAAGGCAGTGGCAGAATAGGAATGGTAAGCAATGAGAACAGTTGAAACTCAGCACATAAGCCAGTATCTGGAGTAGGGTAATCAATAGAACCTCTGAATTAGACACTCTTAGACTCTTGGTCTCATCCATGGCTCAAATACTGAGGCTACTGTCCTTCCTCCATTCCTTTAAAAATTGGAGGTTTTACTTTCTGAAGAGCTGAACCAAAGTAATCCACGTTTAGAGACACAAGACAGTATTGACAGTGATAGTAAGGGTAGATGTAAGATGAAATGGAGAGAGAGGAATAAAATGAACATCTATGGTACTGCCAGCACTTCTCTTACAGTATGGGCTATCAGGCTTTTGCCATCTGGGCTGGAAATTGGAATATTTCTGTGTTCAGGTCCTCAGAGAAGAAATGAGATAACATTAGATGAGCAGGATATTTAATGGGGAAAAAACTTTAGAGACTAGAGGGAAGAAAGGATGAGTAAGTAAGGGAGCCTTAGGACACATGTAGGTGCAGCATAAAGAAAGGCATGGGAAGGAGGGGGAAGATGAGAAGGAGGAAAGAGCAAAGAGGAGAAGGAAGAAGAAGAGGAAGAGGGGAGGAGAAGAAGGAAAAGAAGGAAGGAAAAGAGGAGGAGGAGAAGGAGGACAAAAAGGAGGACGAGGAGGAGAGGGGGAAAAACAGGGGCAGAAGAGAAGAAGGTGATGATAATCCAAGGTCCAGAATTAAATCAAATACTATTTATATCACTTTACCTTTGCAAATAGTGCCTTCAAAAAGCTTACATTAAACTCAAAATACATCTTTAGTTCCATTTCTTCATAATGAACTAAGGGAACACCCACACATCTTCAAATTAAATAGTATTTTTCATTTTCATCCTGTGAAATCAGATTCTGAATCCCCCACATCTTGCTCACCCATTACTGGGTTTTCCACACATACATTTATCAAACTCCTGACACTCAGGTAACTTGTAAGCTTGTAAGAAAAAACAAAAGTTGGTTTGGAGAAGAGCGATTTGACAGGATGGCTGAAAGCTATGCTGCAAATACATTAAGTGCCTGTAGAGCACAGAAAGGTGAGTAAGTTCTCCATCAGCCTGCTCCTCAGCAAGAGAGAAATCTGCAAGTTATGTAGACGATGTGAATATGTGTGTGTGTGTGTGTGTGTGTGTGTGTATATATGTATATTAATTTTAATCTAAATTTATTCCTAAAGCATCCTCCCAGGGTAACACTAGTTATTAAATCTCTGGTTCCATTTTGCAACTGAGCAAGCCTTGAAATGAATGAGCACAAGGATCAGGAATTATAACTCCTTTCATTCTGAAAATGTAATTGCCTCCACTGTGCTATGCTCTTCACACTTGAACTGTAGATGGAGCAAATACTGGGTGTCAACTTTCAGCTTAATATTGTTTTATTAGTTTTTGCTATTAATACATGTTTCTGTTCATAGTCATTTGCCAAAGTTTAAATTATAGCTGTAATAAATTTTCACACCAAATATTTCATAAAATGTTTCTATCATAAAGTTATCAGGAAGAGGCTCAATGTGCCTTGGTGGGGAGTGAAGGGGGGGTTGGATGGCGATACCATTAGTGTGTGTGAGAAAATCATATCTTCTATATTCTCCGTTCAAAAGTTTCTATCACAGCAGTATTAAAAATATCCAAATATTTTTAAAATTTGTTTTAAATTCTTCATTGTTCCCCTCTAACTCTTGAATACAAGTGACAAAAATCAAAATCAATGTCCCACAGGTATGAAAACCTGTTTAAGGAAATATGAAAAATTACTTCAAAAACAGACTATCTCTTCAATGTATAACACTTCTCAACACGTGGACTCTTGTTCCTTGTGAATTTTAGACAATGTTTTGGGTTTTGTTGTTCTTTTATAGAAATTTAGAGCTTATCATATTAGGATGTCTGATAGCAACGATCACTTCCCTATACTCTGTCCTCGTGCTTGTTCCTCCATGGTCCAGTACAGCATTGGGGTTATGTTTTTTATTTCATCATTATTTTTCCATGTGCCCCCTTTTTTAAGATTTTATTTATTTGACACAGAGAGAAAGGGGGCACAAGCAGGGGGAGGAGGAGGAGAGTGAAGCAGGCTCCCTGCAAAGCAGGAAGCTCAATATGGGGCTAGATCTCAGGCCCTGGGTTCATGACCTGAGCTAAAGGCAGACCCTTAACCAACTGAGCCACCCAAGTGCCCCCACTTGCCACTTTCTGTTAATATTCCCAACCACTGACTAGAAATGGAAAACTGTTATCTTACTCTTTTTCTGAGATACCTGGAAATCCTAAAATCCTATCATATAAACCCTTTCTTTTTTGATGAAAATATTCAGTTGACTCTAGTAGGATGACAAGATCCTTCAAGAGATTTGAAAGAAAAAAAAAAGTTACATGTCATTGGGTAAGTAGAATGACCCTTAATGTGGATGCTATTGGAGAGAAAGTAAAATTTGGTGGCTCACTTAGAGGTGGTAACATCCAAGTTTCCTAGTTCCTCCCTCCATGCCTTAAAAAATTATTTGAAGGAAAAACATCTAAACACACATTACAAAATAAATCTGTAATAGTTTATATGTGTATAAAGAAAGGAAAACATGTGAATTTTCTCAAGGTTTAATCAGAAAAAAAAAAACATTGTTATCACCAATGAAGATAGAAATCTTGATTATTTCCAACACTGACATGGAGTAGCATACATCAATAAAGAAGATGGGAAATTTTTTTAACTGTCTACAATTCATACATGTTGGATACTTTGAATGTCTACCTAAATAGTCATTAAGTAAGTCCATGATATTTAAATATTGTATACTTTTCTCATTGTTCAATTTGCTTTTCTTATAACCAGAAGTTCTGATGAAATTCTAAAGGATCCTAAGGGTATTATATTCCAATATGGTGACAGCTAGAGGAAGAGAGGTGAACAAAAAGAAGAATAGAGAGAGGGCACCTGGGTGGCTCAGTGGGTTAAGGCCTCTGCTTTCAGCTCAGGTCATGATCCCAGGGTCCTAGGATCGAGTCCCACATCGGGCTCTCTGCTCCATGGAGAGCCTGCTTCCTCCTCTCTCTCCCTGCCTGCCTCTCTTGCCTACTTGTAATCTCTGTCTGTCAAATAAATAAATAAAATCTTTAAAAAACAAAACAACAACAAAAAAAGAATGGATAGAAACAGCAAACCCAAATGTAATTCTAAATAATATAGTTGATAAAGTTTTCACTGAAAATAAGGAATGGTATTTCTTAATAGTTCTTTGGCTTTTATTAGCAGTAAAATTCAACAAATACTTTTGAGCTCCTATTGTGTTACCAAGAAACAAGAGTAAAACATTTCTACTTAGAAAAATGTGTATGCAAGTCCTGACTAGCCAGTTTGAATTAAATAAAAAATGACCTTTTCTTTGGTTCAATATATATTCTAATCAAAAGAGTTGTTCATTTATCTTCAGAATCTCAGTTTATTAGCTTTATTCGGAATATATTTCTTCAATTGGTTTGATGTTGAGGATCATTAGGATCTTATTTTTCCCCCAAAATTGGCTCATTTTAGTTTTGTGAGGCATATATCAAAAATAACAACAACATCAACAACAATAACAACAAACTAGAATAAAGGACTCAAAATTCAGTCCAGCTATTTCCTGTCTTTGTCATGTGCTTTCAAATTTTGGCCAGAGAAAGGTTGCCTGTCACCCTGAGTAATGGAGAAATGTTCTTATCTCAGTTAACTCTTAGTTTACATTTTATACAAGGGCACCACTGTAGACTATAGGCCAGTGAACATTAGATGGCAAAACAGAAGGGGGGGAAAAAACCCCAAAAAAAACAAAAACAAAAATGAAACAAAACCTGATCTGAATCAGACAAGAGAATGCTTACTAGATTTATAAATTTATCATGACATCTATGTTTCTATACAATAGAGGATGCATTTTTTTAGCCATATTTCACCCTGGCAATTAACTTGTCATGAAAATTTATCCAAAACTTGGAAACAGGCAAAGAAATTACTGGGAATATTTTCAGTTAAGTGTTGAAAGTAGCTCACATTTCCTGAGGATTATCTGATTTTCTAGGGTATATAGCTTTGTTTGACCACAGATGTACTAATTACTAAGATATTTCACAATTCTGTAATATTAGAGATTACTTTTTACAAAACTAATAGTCATGCATATGATTTCTTGTCTAAGAGAGTTGTAAATGATTCCTCAACAATAGCAAATTCTACTGATTGCTGGTCAAGAGGAAAAGTAATCCCAAGGTTACTGTTTCTTGTCTACTAGACATTAACCACTAACCAGTCATATACTAATTAGCAAATTTATTTCTGCATTTCTTTAACTGACACACTATAAAATCCAAATTCCTCAAAATCTTCTTCAAATAAGGTTTAATATCTTACTGGTTCTTTCATTAGAGTTAAATAAAAATTGACATGTTCATTTTATATTGTTATGAGAATCATGTTTTTAACTTTTTGAACATTATACTTTAATACTCTAACAAAAGTCTTCAACTAATAAAATAGCCCTCCAGTGATAAGAGCAGAACAAAAGCCTGATCACAGGAACACAGAATGAGCTGGCAGGCAAACAGAAAATACTCAAATTAGAAAGCAACTTAAAAAGCTGCAGAATTAAAGAGGAAATAAAGGAATCCATTGTCTCAGGGCAATACAAGAGTCCTGGAGCTCTAGGTCACCAAAATGGTGACCAGGCTTCTCATGGAGGACACTGATAAAGAGGAGCAAGGTAGCTCTTACCTTCTACCTGCAAGTGATGTTTCAAAAATAGACATAAAAAAGAAGAGCATGATGAGGAACTTGAAAAGACTATTTGAAAGTAAATGTAAATGTGAAATATTTCCAGGAAGTAGCATAGTAAGAGTTAGAAAGCACAGGCTCCTGGGTTATAAAGAACTATGTTCAAATCCTGTCTCATTTACCAGAATTTTACAAAATTTATGGAGGTTACTTAAATTCTCTATGCTTTTGCTTATTTCCAAAGAGAGGATAATGACACTGCCTACCTCTTAGATATGAGATATTCAGTTTGAAAGTATACATAAAGCATTTAGCACAGTATCATGCACGTACTGAAATAACCTGAAAAAAGCTAGCCCTTATTATTTTTAATAACTTGGGAAGATTTTTGAAAGATGACAGATAATCTACAGTGCATTGAAGAAGCCATCACACACTCAATACTAATATTGTCATCTTATTGCATATAGAGGCAGGTGGATCCTGGAGATAACAGAGTTGTTTTGATGCTAAGATAGATATAGTTGCTGGATGCTCAGTCTGCCCTGACTAAGGATATTTAATAAAGAATAATTATGATTCATATGTGAGACTTCCATGCTCTAATGCAATCCAGATTGGATAAGAATAGTGTGAGACATATTAGAAATGATCTAGGAAAAGCTAGCCAAGTCAAAAAGAAGTAAAACTAAATCGGACCAAAAGTGAAGTATTCAGGTTGACTAAGGTTATTTTTTCTACCCTTAAAAAATTGTAAGCTTATATCTAAATCTTTCTAAGTATTAAAATCTTTGACCTACAATTGTCATGTTCACCAAATAGAAAGCATGTACATCATGCTCTCATGCCACTATATATCCATTCACTTTTTTCAAGTCTTAATATTATCCTTCAAAAATACCGCCCTCAACATAACCTACTATTGCAGTGGAAATATCTGTGAAAAGAACCCATTTCAGAAAGGTATGAGAGCAAATGGAGGATTGCACAACCAAAGAAGTAGGACTAAAGAATATAAATTTCTGTTCTCATCATCCATTATAAAATGTTAATGTTGGAAGCACCACATTTATCCTTCCTAGTCTCAGCCAAAATCTAATCTCAAGAACAACAGAAGATCAACTGTTTGTTTATAACAGAATGAGATTTAGGATAAAAGAAATAATAAAATCCTCCAACGAGTCTCCCTATTGGCCTCACATCATTAGAATATTCTCAGTCCATATTGTGCCAAAAATTCAGCTCCACAAAATATACGTATTTGAGCACAATGTTTCAAAGAAGTAAAACACATAACTCACTGTTACTCTGCTCTTTATTACTCTGTTCATAACCAGTTGAAACCCCCAGAATCTTAGCTTGGATCCTCTTCCCAATCTCTTGCTTATTCTGCTTCAGATAAAGCAGAAGACACATGAATCTTGGAGCTACTTCTGTCTTAAACCGAGGAATTGCTCTTCATTGTGGCCAGCCCACTGAAGCCATAATTATCAATGTTCCCTGAGAGCCAAGTGGCATGATAGGATCTCTGTGGAACAGAAGGAGAATTTCTCTGGAATAATCTAAGGAGTTTCTTTCCAAACCTTTTAGCTTACATAGAGGAATATAAAGCAACCCCCCTCTCTTTCATCTTTTAATACAATTGCTAGGCTTCTTTAATATTTTAGATATATCATTTTTTCCAATATTCTCTTCTTTAGGTATTTTACATATTTCTTTGTGAAAATGAGTACAAAACGTTTGGTTACTGAGTGTGGGTGGAGAAAAAAAAAGTTGTGTTAAGGTAGTAAAGCAAACTCATTTCATTCTTAATAGTAGAAAGTCTCAGAGGAAATTAAAAAAATCATATTTTATAATCCAAACTGAATAGAATGTCTGGAGAAAGAAACAATTCTGATCTCAGTAAACCCTAAAACACACATATAAGAAAATAAAATCTTAAAAAGCAAGAAAATTAAGAATCATAAAATTAAACTGGTATGAGAAATTACATTGAATTTGTTGACTATTTTTTTTTAAGATTTATTTATTCCAGAGAGAAAAAGGAAGTGTGTTCATTAGTCAGAGGAGGGCAGAGGGAAAAAGTGGGGAAGCAGACTCCCTGCTGAGCGGGCAGTCGGAGGCCTGCTCTAGATTCCCTGACCCTAAGGTCAGGACCTAAGCCAAAACCAAGAGTCAGCCACTCAACTTACTGAGCCACCCAGGGGCCCCAGTGACTATTTTTAAAACAATTCCCCATTTTATTATTTTTTTTAATTTTTTTAAAATTTATTTATTTGTCAGAGAGAGAGGGAGAGAGAAAGAGCAAGCACAGGCAGACAAAGTGGCAGGCAGAGGCAGAGGGAGAAGCAGGCTCCCCACCGAGCAAGGAGCCCGATGTGGGACTTGATCCCAGGACGCTGGGATCATGACCTGAGCTGAGGTCAGCTGCTCAACCAACTGAGCCACCCAGGCGTCCCTCCCCATTTTATTTTAATATGAGCCTTATCTTCATGACAGTAAGTGGAGAAAGGACTAAAATAATTTAATTTTTTTTAAAGGTTACTCTCCAAGAGTTGACTTTGAAGTAACTTTGAGAATAAACTTTTTAAACCATAAATAACAAAGCCTCCAAATACAGCTGGCTAGGAAAAGATACATAATATGCTTTCTTGCTATTTAACTACATCTAATTTTTGACTATCAGATCTGAAAGTAATACAATTGAGTAACAATGTTTAAGTATATTGTTCACACACAGCCACCCTAGCTCACTGCTTAAACAACAACATTCTCTGATGTTAGCAAGTAGATAAGGGTTTTTTTGTTGTTGTTGTTCTCTTAGTGTATCTATCGAGTTTTCTTTACAGGGTAAAAAGAAAAAAAAAATCAAGGATTTAAGCCGGAGTGTGGGGGGGGGGGGGGACCTAATATCCAGACAGCAGCTGCAGAAGATAATGGATGGGCTAACTTTTTTCATTTTTAATCACATGGACTAGATAAATAATTTAAAAACCTTAAATATATAATGCTCTCAAAGAAGGGAAATGGACCAGGTTTCCAAAGATATTGACTTCCAAAGTGCTATATAGAGTGGCAAAGTATTAAATTTTTAAATATTCTGATCCTAATCTTTACATTACAGACTATCTGAGTATTGATTGGAGCAGTGTGTTTTCTTTCTTCTACTGAAGGCCATTTACAGATATCACTAGCTGTCATTCTGGGAAATGCATTATTGCACCATCATTATCTCCTTACATAATCAAGAATCTCTGTTTTATAAGCTTTTTTTTAATACATAAAGGTTGCTATGTGGTTCTAATTTTCGTATATGCTACGGTGAGTGCTATGAAATGTGTAAGCCTGATGATTCACAGACCTGCACCCCTGGGGCAAATAATACATTATGTGTTAATAAAAATAATAATAATTTAAAAAGTAATACAAAACAAAAGAGAAAAAAAAAGAAAAGAAAAGTTTCCTGTGTACTTATTCTTCACTGGAGTTAAGTATTATGATGACTGTTCAACTCTGAATTCTAACAGTGAAACTGGAAATCTGATATTGCTATAACTTCTTTAAGAGTACAAGGCAATTTTTGTTAACTTATAAGGACAGAGCAGTGACTCTAAATCATTAGATCAGCTCTAAATGAAAAGGAGATGAGCAAATTCATCACAAGCTCTCTTTCTGTAGTGCTATTAGAAAGTGAGGATTTACTATGAAAGCATTTATTGATTCACATGATAAACACTGCATACACATATGCCTTCAATTACCCAGAAACTTGATACTTTAAGAAAGATTCCAATTAATGTATCTCCAACTATTTATAGTGTTGACGACCACATCAGGTCTAAGTCTGCTCTGTCAGGCCTACAAACAAGGAAATCAATTGATCAACTTCTCTCCTTCCCTTTGCAGCAAATACAGGCACCATGGAAAATGTCACAAAGAGGCTGATCAAATAATCATCAGCATAAAATACTAGCATTAGTTCATCCTTGGCTACTACTAAAACAAACAGTGTCTCAGCTAAGTATCAACCCTTCAACATGCTAAAAAATGATAATTATTCAAGGAAAAGAAACAAAAATGAGAAGAACAACTTTTTCACTTTTAGGCACATTGAAATTCATCCATGAATTATGTTTAAGGCCGGTAAGATCACAAGACTCCATTTTTGAAACAACAGATTTATCTTTTCCTAAATAATTTCATTATCAACCAAGATTTTGCTCTACCCTATTCTAGTCCTGACTCTAGCATCCTCCTATCATTAACTGCCACCTAGCTCTCAGCTCTATTAGGAGAACCTCCACGGAACTTTCCTTGCTCTTGGCTAGATAATATGCAACTCTCAGCTGCATGTAATCCTTCATGACGGGATTCACCATAGATTCAAGGTCATATTTACCTCGTTCATTCTTTAATTATTGTCTGCCTCACTCACTGGGCTCTAAGCTGAATGAGGGCCACCTTCCCCAACCCCTCCTGCTCCCCCCTCCTCAGTTTCCAGTGTTTGGCAGCTGTCAAGGAAAACTTGGATAAATACACAAATGACTGAATAAGTAAAGCAACGGATCTGTGAACCTCAATGACAAAAAATGAACGATTAAGTCTTTCTGCAGGTCTTCTAAAGACGGATTAACATAACAGCTCAGATGAACCTCAGCTCTTGGCTAACCTGTAATTTTATAAACTAGGAAAGGGAGACCTAGAAAGCTTACAAAAATGGCTAGTTACAAAGATTCTTTGCACATTGCCCTACGCATTGCTACCCATTTATTATTTAAGAATTTAACGTTTTACAATAAGAGGTTTTTTAATTCTTGCCATAAACACATGTGCATAATGCCCTCAATTACTCAAAAGGAGTTCATTCTTCAAGAAGTACTCCAATTAACACATCTCCCAAATGCTTATAGTGTTGATAAAATGAGGTGTAAGCAAATTCTGCCTTAAAGTGTGCATACAAACTAGTGGTAAATATACTTTTAATACTGTCTAATTTTTATACAATGCAAATAAAGATGTTTGTTCATTAAAGCCCTAAATGTCTGAGAGTTGTATAATCTTTGCAATCTTTTTTTCCCTATATGCTACTATGACAGTTATAAAAGAACAGAGTACCCTGCTGACAGATCTAAAAATTCCATATATTTTAATATATGCTGCTACCTGACGTTGTGCCATCTTATACATTTTAAATAAATGTTTCATCTTCTCTCTCTGCTAGGAGGTGATTATACCCTGAAGGGCACCGTTTTATGAATTCAATAGCAAATACTACAGTAGGCCCAGAAGGGGCCTTGGGGGCTTTTCTTGATCTATTCTTGAATCTTCAAACAGGAGAATATCTTAACCATTACATAAACAAGTACTGGCCCCTGTGCTGACACCTTAATGAATTCAGGACAGGACTAATGAGAAGTAAGCAGTGAACGTTAAAGTTTAATCATCTCTAACTCTTTACTTAGTTCTTTCACTCTGATTTTGCTGTGGATGCCGAGTGTGACAGCATGCTAAAGGGATGGGTTGAGCTGATTTAGAAATATAGAGAGCAATATAAAGAAACATGAAAAGTTGGGATAGGAGCTTGGGATTTCAGCAACCATCCTTTAGCTGGGGAAGAGAAGAATGCTTGCAGGCCTACTATGGAACCCATTGTCCACTAGAGAATTCCAGCTCCAGAGTTAAGAGAGAGATACCCATGTTGTACAGACATTAGCTGCATGCCTAAACAGAATCTCATATTGCATTTTAAGGTCACTTCCCTGTCTGGTCTTTATCTGCATTTCCTGAATATTTTAACGTCTATATTGATTTTTCTCATTTATGTGATGCTTCATCTAACTGTGACAATGCATTCTGAGGCAGTGTAGGCTATATACTTATTTATTTTGGCTTTTTCTTTTTTATATTTTCCAATTCTTATTTATAAGAATAACTACAAAATTCCTATCTTTACTATAGACATCTTAAGGACACACTTTAACATTATATATTTTTTTCTATTATTAGTTATTCAAGAAATTTCTTCATCCAAAGATCAATTCAATTATATATCTATTTTTTAATATAAACTTGAAGAACATGAAGGAATGCCTTTATCATCCATATGAAAAACAAAAAACTTCACAGCTCTGTACCTCTGTAAGTTAGTTGTGTGAGCTGGTGCTTGCTGGCTATTTGGCAGATAAGTTAAAATGAAAATAAGATCATAAATACATCATAAAATGTAACCAGGGCTAGCTACATAGTTTCTGAGTTTCAATACAAAATAAAAACATGGGGCCTTTTATTCAAAAATTACAAATTTCAAGATAGTATCAGCCAAATTTTAAGACAAGCATGGGTCCCTTCTAAGCATAGGGCGCTGTGTGATTGCACCACTTGCATGCCCATGCAGCTGCCCTAAATATATTTATCATTTTATATTACTAAGAATGATTTCCTTAATACATGTTCTTTTGAAGTGGTAGGTTATTAATGACTCTGAAGGAAGTTCTTCTTTTGGTTGAAGTTGGCCTTTATCTGTTTGATATTTAAACTGTTCAGATGATACAAGCTGCTTTAAGATATTTGATTACTAGACCGATTAATTGAAATGGCACAAGTGGTATTAAAAACAAAAAACACTTCATAAGTAATTATTTTAAGATCCTTCACAGAAAAAGGAATAGAAGTGCCAGAAAAATTTACGGCTTTGCAGTATTCAGAAATGTTTTAAACTGACAGACGAAGAACATTCAAAGAATTAGTGGACAGTAACAGCATAAATGAAGTTTTACTCTGAACGTTAATAATGAATTTCATGAGACCTAAGGTGTTGATCTGAAAATGATGCATTGTTAACTGTCAGTGGAAGAGAGGCCAATGGGGAGTGGTGTTAAGTTACAAATACAGGTTGGAAGTAACATGTTCAAGTGTACTTCTCTGTTCTTGCTGAGTTATTTTGTGCTTTAGAATTAAATGTGAAGTTTGATGCTAGTAAGTTTGTTGCTTCAATAAACAGAATGGTGGTTTGAGGATCACGAATGACACAGCCCCATTCTGCCTCCTATTTAATGGTGACATTACTGAACCTGCACCACAAATCAAACATTGGCAGACTTCAGAAGGGAATGAATGTTATTTCCAAAGTTAAAACCGTGTCCCAGAGCTTTTCCAAAAGCAGAATCTCATGTAAAGTGATAGAATTACCACAGTAATACAGCTCACTAAGCCACGTGAAAGAACCATGCATTTAAGAGTGAGGTATCTCAGAACTCTGTCAGGTCTGATCTCAAAGTGTGTTGTCAATTCATTTAGGATTTTTAAAATCATTTTACATGATAGATTTGGCTTTCGATCAGCAACATTTCAGAAACAAATGAAAGACAAGGTGCATTATTTGCTTTAAAGGAGTCTATGTTTATGGAACAAGTATGGAATGTGCCCAGGAGAAGGACTGAATCAATATAATCTATTTCTGGAAAAACTATGCAGAGAGGTGGAAAGAGGAACGAAGTCTTACGAATTCTGACTCCTTGAAATCACTGAAAATGGTCGGAAATAGTTCTAATGGAAGTAAAAAAATATATATATATAATATATATATATCATGGCTCCATCTCCAAAGCTATAAATTTATTCTAGTCAGAAGATCCATTTCTTAATTACTGTCCTCTCTCAACTTACTTATCTGACCAAGAGACTGAAGTTAAATTTATCAATAATGTTCACCCAACTAATTGGTTGTGTTGCTCAAGGTTACTGTATTTAGGAAGGAGCATTTTAATAAAGAAAAACAAAAAACAAAAAAAAAACTAATTCATTCGATAAAATATAAAATTGTATAAATGTCAGGCTTTTGAGATGGAAGCTATTGGTTATCTTTCATATAAGAAGTGTGAGATTCTTCAATGAACCTGCTCTTTGAACATAATTCTCCTGAAACATTGCTTTTCTTTGCAAGAGCAACCCAGTGTTGGGAGACAATCCTCCATTGGACTCTCACATTTTTGTACATCTTGCAATTTAAGACCTTGATTTTCTTTGTTCCAGACTACATTTTGAAGGATGTTTGAATGAATGAATAAATAAATAAGTTTGTGTAGCAGTGAATAGCCCTGGAAGGTAGAAATAGTGTCACCCCTCAGAAGAGAGGTCGGTTTAATTATAGCCTTCAGAGCAAGGGAAGGAATGCTTGCCCCCACTTGTTTGCTTTAGCTCACGGTTTCTCTGCTGTATAACGTGACTTATGTATGGGCCGAGACCACTTGGTCATCTTTGTCTCATCCTTTGGGAAATGAGACTCAGAGAACCAGCCCAAGACAATATGCTGATATTTCTGCACTACTATTATTGTGAGTCATATAAGCCTTTGACACTGACCAAAGAATCTTGGGGCTCCTGCCAACATCTATGAAACAATGTGTGGTAGGTTAAGTTGTTAGTAGGGTGCATTTATCTCCCAGCTACCATAAAAAAAATCAGACTTATTAGTTTAAACAACATAAATATATTTTCTCAGTTCTGGAAGCCAGAAGTCTAAGTTCAAGATGCCAGCATAACTGGTTTCTGGTAAGCCTCTCTCCTTGACCAGCAGATAGCCACCTTCTTGCTATATCTTTACATGGCCTTTTCTCTGTCCATTGCACTTGTGGTGTCTCTTCCTCTTTTTATAGAGGCACAGTCCTATTGAATTAGGGTCCTACACTTATGACCTCATTTAGCTTTAATTACCTCCTCATAAGCCCTGCCTACAAATATGGTCACACTGGACGATATGGTTTCAATGTATGAATGGCAGGGGGACACAATTCATTTTATAATGAAGGGTAAAATCTTACAGCTCTTGACATCTTGAATATTTCAAAACATCCTAGTATTGTCTGATAATCCTCTCCATTTTTATTAGTTTGTGTGTGTGTGTGTGTGTGTTATAGATACTTTACATACTGACATCAATTACACCACACTAGAGATTGCTGCATCAAAACTATTTTGAAAAATAAATGAACAATTTTGGAAAGTCTAAATTATAAATTATAAATTAAATAATTACAGTAAAATAAATTAGTCTTAATTTTGTAAACAATTCAAATTAATTACAAACTTACAAATATTTACACTGATAGTCAAACCCACATATTATGATTAAGATATTTAATATACCCTACATCTACTATATGAAACTTACTACTTACAATTTTTATAATTTTAATTCTTAGAGTAACCTTAAAAGAATCATAGAGGTGAACGGTAGGGAATCATCAATATTGAGGCTGAGACTATATAACTTTCACAAGTTCAATAATAATTCAGTAGTAAGAGGGTATCATGCTTAGTGAAATAAGTCAATCAGAGAAAGACAACTATCATATGATCTCCCTGATATGAGGAAGTGGAGATGCAACATGGGGGACTAAGGGGGTAGGAAAAGAAACAAGATGGGATTGGGAGGGAGACAAACCATAAGTGACTCTTAATCTCACAAAACTAACTGAGGGTTGCTGGGGGGAG
>PISX010019450.1:0-38046 GCA_004024625.1 Mellivora capensis | reverse complement strand
TCTCATTTAGTGCCCTGAATATATCTTGCCAGCCCTTTCTGGCTTGCCAGGTTGCTGTGGACAGGTCTGACATTATTCTGATGGGCTTTCCTCTGTATGTAAGGAGCTTCTTTGTCCTAGCTGCCTTCAAGAGAGTTTCTCTAGAATTATAATTCCTCATTCTTACTATCAGGTGTCTCGAGGTGTTTCGAGAATCTAATATCTTGGGAGGGGACCGTTCTGCCTCTAGTACATGAACGCTGTTTCCATTTGTGATTTTTGGAAAATTTTCATGAAGAACGTGTTCGACAATATCTTCTAGACTTCTTTCTTTCTCCTCCCCTTCAGGTATTCCAATAGTTCTGACGTTGGAACGTTTCATGGCATCATTCATTTCCCTGATTCTGTTTTCGTGGTTTCTAAGCTGTTTGTTCCAGGCTTCCTCCTGATCCTTTCTCTCTATCTGTTTGTCGTCCAGATCACTAATTCTATCTTCTGTCTCAGTTACCCTAGCTTTTAGAGAATTTAGATTAGATTGGAACTCATTGAGAGCATTGTGAACATCATCCCCGGTGGCTTTCAGTTCTGCCCTAAGATTGTGAACATCATCCCTGGTGGCTTTCAGTTCTCCCCTAATCAATTTCGTTTGGTCATCCATGGCTTTTTCCAACCTAGCTATTGCCTGGATAATTGTTAGCCTGAATTCCCTTTCTGACATATTGTCTATGTCGGTGGCCATTAGCTCTGTTGCAGAAGGCCCATCCTCTGAATTTTTCTTCTGCTGGGCATTCCTCCTCCTAGTCATTTTGGTGCGAGATGGCTAAATGGATGTAGCTGGATGTATCGACTGTGGTGCAGTCAAGGTGCACCCTGGAACACTTCTGAGCATTTGGAGTCCCCACCCAAATGAAAGAAAAAAGAAAAAAAGAGAGAGAGAGAAAGAGATACAGGAAGAGAGAGAAAGAGATACAGGAAAAAAAAAGGGGGGGGGGAGATAAAAGAGAAAGCTCAGCCCAAATGGGCCCCAAGATAAGATTTATGAAGTATACAAACAAAAACAGACAAACATAAAAGACTGCCCACTGGCATCTTCTGCCCCCGTAGAGACCCAGACGTGTATAATTCTGATCTCAGGCTGATTTCATGGATGATTGGAGTTCCTTGGTAGGTAATGAGCTCACTTTAGGGGACAGGTTGAAAAGGAGCCTCCTTCTACTTCCCCACCATCTTGTCTCCCTCCAAAATATTCTCTTTACTATTTCTTGCAGGCCTGGTTTAGTGGTCATGAACTACTTTAATATATGTTTGCAAAACTCTATCTCTCTTATTTTGAATGATGGCCCTGATGTTTGGAGTGCTCTTGGCTCCAGATTTTTCACCTTCACCACTTTGAATATATCATGTCAGTCTTTTCTGACTTGGAAAATTTTTGCTAAAAAAATCCCCTGTTAGACTTATGGAATTTCCCTTGTTGTCTTTCTGCTTTATTATTTTTCTTTATCACTGTATTTTACCAACTAAATTATAATATGTCTTGATGTGGATCTGCTTTTGTTGATTTTGCTGTGGGTTCTCTGTGCCTTCTGGATCTGGATGTCTGTTTCTTTCCCCAGATTAGGGAAGCTTTCAGGTGTTATTTCTTCAAATAAATTTCCTTCCCCTTTTTTTTCTCTTTTCTTCTTCCAGAACAGCTGTAATAAGAATTTTTGTTTGATGCAGTGACTGAGTTCTCTAAGTCTATGCTCATTTTGTATAATCTTTTTTTTTCTTTTTTGTTTAGCTTGATTACTTCCTATTACTTTATCATTTAGGTAATTAATTCCTCTACTTCATCCAGCCTGTTGTTCATTTTATCAAGCATGTTTCTCACTTCCTTAATGGGTCCTTTATCTCTTCTATGTTATTCTTTATCTCTATGTTAAGGGTCTCACTCATGTCTTCCACTCTTTTCTCAAGTCCAGTGAATATTCTTATGATCATTTCTTTAAATTCTCTAATATGTTTCTTATATCTGTTTCACTTAAATTGTGGTCATGACATTGTCCTGTTCCTTCATATGGGGTAGATTTACCTGTCTTCTCATTTTGTCTTAATCTCTATGTCTGTTTCAGTGTGTTGGGGAAATCAGCTAAGTGTTATATTCTTGAAGGTAAAGACCTTATGAAGAAGAGGGCCTATAGTCCCCAGCCATGTTGTGTCTTCTCTTTGCCAGGGCCTGGTATTTCTGGGAGTGTCTCCAATGTGTACTATTTATGTTCTATTCTTTTTTCCTGGCTGCTTTATACTTCAAAACAGTCATCAGCAGAGGTTCTCTTTGCCTGTTGCAATATTTAGTCCCTGGCCTGAATATGGCATGTTTTAACTGGGTGTGTTCTGGTCTGTTTGTGAAATGAGACCTGTTGCTATCACCACCTACACTGAGGCTCCACAAAATTACTAAGTCAGGAGATGTGGTGTGAACATTGGTTTGGACTGGTCTTCAAGGAAAGGGAGATTACCTCCCTGAGACTAAGGAAGGCTGACTGGGAAAGGCAGTTGCACTGGTGTGTGGGGATGTGGTACTTGGCATAAACAAGTCATGTAGCAAGTGTGGGCACTGAACTGGTTCTTGCAGGTGGCCCTGCATTTATACTGAGATGCAAAGGATTGAATTTTCACTAGCCACTTCCTTTATTTCTGGAGGTGTCTCCCTATGAATGCTGTCTCTGTGAGATGGACTCCAAAATGAGCAAGTAACCTCCCTACTGTATGCCTCAGATATTCTTCAGATTGCTGTTTCTACATTATATGTTCATGGTTTGTTTCCCTGCCTTTTTTCCAATAACAGCCCAATGCTCTGAGGTCCCCTGATCCAAGTACAGTGGCCTTTAAAACTCCAGGTTTTAAGCAGCACTGGTTTAACAACTCATGAAATTCAGCTCCTTTCATTTACTAAGCCAACTGTTTTGGGTATTCATTTTCCACCTTAGCTCCTCTATGTGCTAAACTTTCTTGCCCTTCTCCATGACATTGGCTACCTCCCCATTGCAGTGATCATGATCTGTTTCTCTCCTAAACTGTGTCACTGAACTTCTTACCTTCTTCAACGTGACCTTTTCTCGACCTTTGTGTGTGTGTGTGTGTGTGGAGTTTATTTTGCCACTCTTCAGGTCAATTTCTGGGGTATTTAAGATGATTTGATATTTATCCAGTTGTATTTATGAAATGAGCTAAGCTGAGGGTCCTCCTACTCCACTGCCAACTTCCAACCCCAAAGATATTACTACAGAACACTAATGAAAGAAATTGAAGAAGACACAAAAAGATGGAAGAGCATTCCATGCTCATGGATCAGGAGAATAAACACTGTTAAATGTCTATACTGCCTAGAGCAATCTTTACTTTCAAAATTCCACTGGCAGTTTTCAAAGAGTTGGCGCAAACAATCCTAAAGTTTGTATGGAACCAGAAGAGAGCCCAAATTGCTAAGGAAATGTTGAAAAAGAAAAACAAAGCTGGGGACATCAAGTTACCTGATTTTAAGCTTTACTACAAAGCCGTGATCACCAAGATAGCATTGTACTGGCACAACAATAGACACATAGACCAGTGGAACAGAGTAGAGAGCCCAGATATGGACCCTCAACTCTATGGTCAAATAATCTTCAACAAAGCAGGAAAAGATATACAGTATTAAAAAGACAGTTTCTTCAATAAATGGTGCTGGGGAAATTGGACAGCTATGTATAGAATAATGAAACTCAACCATTCTCTTACACCATACACAAAGATAAACTTGAAATGGATAAAAGACCTCAACGTGAGAGGAATCCATCAGAATCCTAGAGGAGAACATAGGCAGTAACATCTTTGATATCAGCCATAGCAACTTCTTTCAAGATATGTCTCCAAAGGCAAAGGAAACAAAAGTGAAAATGACCTTTTGGGACTTCATCAAGATCAAAAGCTTCTGCACAGCAAAGGAAACAGTCGACAGAACAAAGAGGCAACCCATGGAATGGGAGAAGATATTTGCAAATGACACTACAGACAAAGGGCTGATAGCCAAGTTCTATAAAGAACTCTCAAACTCAACACACACAAAATACATAATCATGTCAAAAAATGGGAAGAAGACATGAACAGACACTTCTCCAAAAAAGACAAACAAATAACTAACAGACACATGAAAAAATGTTCATCATCCTGAGCCATCAGGGAGATTCAAGTCAAAACCACATTGAGATACCACCTTTCACCAGTTAGAATGGCCAGAATTAAGAAGACAGTAAATAACATGTGTTGAAGAGGATGTGGACAAAGAGGAAGCCTCTTACACTGTTGTTGGGAATGCAAGTTAGTGCAGCCACTTTGGAAAACAGTATGGAGATTCCTTACAAATTAAAAATAGAGCTTCCCTATGACCCTGCAATTGCACTATTGCACAATTGCAACCCCAAAGATACAGATGTAGTGAAAAGAAGGGCCACTTGTACCCCAATAGTCATGGCAGCAATGGCCACAGTTGCCAAACTGTGGAAAGAATCAAGATGCCCTTCAATGGACGAATGGATAAAGAAGATATGGTCCATATATACAATGGAGTATTATGCTTCCATCAGAAAGGATGAATACTCAACTTTTGTATTAACATGGATGGGACTGGGAGGGATTATGCTAAGTGAAATAGGTCAAACAGAGAGAGCCAATTATCATATGGTTTCACTTATTTGTGGAGCATAAGGAATAAAACAGAGGATGTAGGGAGATGGAGAGGAAAAGGGATTTCGGGGAAATTGGAGGGGAGATGAACCATGAGAGACTGTGGACTCTGAGAAACAATCTGAGGGTTTTGGTGGGGGTGAGAGGTGGAAGGTTGGGTGAGCCTGGTGGTGGGTATTATGGAGGGCACATATTGCATGGAGCACTGGGTGTGGTGCATAAACAATAAATTCTGGAACACTGAAAAGAAAAAAAAATATATCAATATTCACATTGGAAGTTTCCTTGAAATATAATCCAAGTCTCAGTTTTTATCCCCCATTGCAGTCAGTATTTTCCAGAGAATCAGAACCAATAGGAGATATCTATATATTTATATATGCATGTATATATATATATATACATATATATATATATATACACACAACATATATGAGATATATATCATAAGAGAGAGATTTTGAGAAATTGGCTTTCATGATTATGGAGAGTGAGAAATACCACAATCTGCCACCTACAAGCTGGAGACTCAGTAGTGTAACTTAGTACATATCCAAAGACCTAAGAATCAGAGGATACAATGGTGTAATTACCAACATAAAGGCAGGAAAAACTGGGATAAAATGTCTCAACTTAAGCAGTGAGGCAGGAAAAAAAAATGGGGTGCAAGTGTTTCCTTTCGCCACCTCTTATTCTCTTCAGGTCGTCAACAAATTAGATGCTTACTTACATTGGTGAAGGAAATTTACTTTGAGTCCATTGACTTAATATCAATCTTGCCCAAAATCCCCTCAAAGAAATAGACTGGAAATAGTGTTTGATGTGGGTACACTGTGGTCAGTCAAGTTGACAGAATCCGCCATTACAAGTCCACCCCTTGTCAATTTGGAACCTGTAAATATCTCTTTCAACCACATTTAACATCCAAATAAAGAAAATGGCAAGGCCATAATTCTGCCTAACATGGTGAAATATCCTGCAAACACCCAAAACCACACTAACATCTTTCCCTGGAAAAGAGGCCAAGTCCTTAAGTGATGTTTACTCTCCTTGATATCCTATAACTTATATACTATAATGTAAAATTAATACTTAATTTTTCTTTTGAATAGTTCAATTTCCTCTTGGTAGTCAAGATCAATTGTCCTCACCAGCACAGTAGCACCCTTCTTTGCTTGTTAATTCAGAAGAATGAGGCAACCAAAGTGGCTGAGTGGTAGTCTTAACTTTCAGTTCAATGGAATCATTGTTGTGGCTCTGGTGGGAGCATTCCTCCCTCTGGAACTAAGACCTCTAGGCCAGCAGAGTATAAAGTCATGGAAAAAGTAAGTAAAATTTTGCAAGTGGGTTACTAGGGGTATAGTGAATGGTTCACTCCCACTTTCTTAGATTCCTTGACCCTGGAATCCTGGCTATTGGAGAAATAGCACCATATATTGGATGCTGATTTAGAATATATATAGCCTTTTGAAGAAACTTGCCCCAGCCCTACAAGATATTGGCACCTTTTGGTCCAAACAACCAAACAAATTGTCAGAGCCCTTTCTAACTTCCCAAGCTGCAACATTAAATGTGGAATCTCTGCTTCAGGATCCCAAATTCAACCTGATCAACAAATTCAGCTTGATCCAACTTTGTTTCTTCTACTATAATCCAAACTCTTAGTATCGATTCTCAAACATGTTCCCTTGATTTCTTTATGTATAAATTAGAACACTCAATAATTCTTCTGGACCATAATGCAAATCCTTATGGATCACACATTGTACCTTACCTGAGGGCCTCCCAGTATTTAAGTCTAGTTGTAGGTATAAATGCAAAGAGGGATGAGATGGGTAGATTCTGAGGAAAATCATCATTCTCTTGAATAGCAACTACATCAGGGGAAGCCATTACATTTTTGTCAAGCAATGAAGAGTTTAGTTCCCTCAGGCTGAGGAGAAAAATCTGTACCACTGTGAGTGGAGAGGTTGACAACACTGGGGGTTGGGATACTGTTGTTACTGGAGGTAGAAAGGCTACTGCTAGAGTTGAGGAAACCTTTTCCACTGGGAAAGAACACATTTGAGGTAGAAATTGAAATCTCTGAGTTTATCTTTTTCTTTCACCACTTTGACTAGTAACATTAGAAGCAAATGACTAGCATCATTATATTCATTAGTTTTACAAAAATGTGAAAAAGTATCATGTACAGAGTTGCTTAGCTTCTTGATTTTTATTAATGGTTAGGATTGTCCAATGCAGGAATTTTACATATCTTTCTAAACATTTCATGTCATGAAATATCAGTGCTCCTTCAACTAATGGAAATAGTGTCATTAGCATCTTTAAATCTAATCAGATTAGAGAGCCAATTCTAGCCAACACTAGAGCTAATTCAGAAATGGTCATCCTTAAAATTCCATTCCTCTAGAACTGTTGTCAGTACCAAAATCCATTTTACTTGGGGTTCTTTAGAAAAACAGAACCAATAGAATACTATATAGAAATATAGAAAAATACAAGTATATATATTATGAGAAATTTTCTCATAATTATGAAGGTCAAGAAGTCCATGTTCTGTCCTTTGCAAACTGGAGACACAGGAAAAGTCAGTGGTGTAACTCCCTCTGAATCCAAAAGCATAAAATACAGGGAATAAAGTACTGCAAATTCCAGTCTCATGGCCAGAGAAGATGAAATAAGATGACTAGGCTCAAGTAATGAAGAAGAACATGGGAGAAGGAGAAATTTTTTCCTTTGTCTTTTGTTCTATTCAGCCCTCACCTACTGACACTGGGGAGGGAAAACTACTTTACTGAGTTCACCAATTCAAATGCCAATCTGAAAATGTATTTATAGGTACACCCAAAAATAGTATTTAATTTGGGCACTTCACAGACAGTCAAATTGCTACATAGAATTAACCATCAAATCTCCATTCTTTGTGGAACCTAGCAAAATGCCTTGCTTTCAGAAAATGTGTACCCAACAACAAGGAGATTTTCTTTCTTTTTTTTTTTTTTTCCAAAAAGCGATTCTCTAAAGTTTTAAAGACCCCCATCAACTTGACAACAGTGTACACTCTTGTTCTTATATTACCATAAAATTATCCTACTCTTATAATGGTAAAACATAATGAGCATAAAATGAAATTTCTATTTAAGTAGAAGTTTCTGTCTGGTCAGTGAATTTAGGGGTCAACAGGGTAACAGAAAGAAAAAAGGGTAATGGTATAGAACAAGAGAAAGGGAAGCTTGGATCTATGCCACACAAATAAGAATCCTCACTTTGAGATCATCCATGAATGCTGTCTTCAGAGGAGAGAAAATTTATATAGCCTGAAACTAAGGTATTTTGTAATGTGGTTGAAAGGTAAAGGGGTTGGGAGAATGGAGAAAGCAAGAGAATGGATGGAGTTAGCCACTAAATCCATAAATGACACGAATGCAATAGAATACATCTATTCATTCTTTAAGAAGTGGTAAAGGTCCTCTCAGAAATACATTCATGGGGGGCACAGTCAAGATGGCAGAATAGTAGGGGAACATAAGTTTACTTCACCCTTAGAACACAGCTAGATCAACATTGAACCATTTTGAACAACTAGGAATATGATCTGAAGAAAGAAAAACAATCTGCACAGTTGAGGGGAGAGAATGTGGCAAAAGAGAGGTTCAGAGCTGTGAATTGGGGGAGAGGAAAACTACAGGGCAGCAAAGGGGAGGGAAACATTTTTTCAGAGCAAAGTTAGAGAGAGGGAGGAAGTGGGAGAGAGCGCAATGGGTAGGGATCAGACAATAAGCCCCGGTAAGGAGATCCCCTGGGTTGCACCTTCCCAGAGTACATTTGGAAGAGTGTATTTTGCCTCTCCAATAACAAAAGACCAGCCAAGAGCCACTGAGTGACACTCAACAACAGGGTCAGAGGTGTGCACAGAGGGCAGAAAACCTCTTAATAACTTTTTGGTGTGAGCCACAATAGGTTTAAACCTCTGTGGGCAGAGTGACTGCTTTTCTGTAGCAACACTAAACAGAGAGTAGGGACACGTGCAGACTGCAGATATCCTGGCCACCACTTTTTGCTATCTGCCACAGTATTTTCAGGCCTCTGTACAACTCCTTTTCTCAGACAGAATGGAGTAGGGGATGAAGTTGTGCTCAGATGGCCAAAAACCTGGTTCCAGCTTTCCACTGAGCATTAAACTGAACAGTAAACTCTGGCCTCTGCATGTGCACTGTGCAACTGTTTTGGGGGACAGGAAAGTGCTTGGCACACCCCAAGTCTCTCCTTCAGGGAAGGAAGTGGACCTGCACCTTGTCAGGCCCTTTAAAACCTTAGAGTTTTAAATCCCAACCACCAGCCGGAGATAAAATATAGGAGATCTGTGGCTTGGGGGACACCAGTAGTCACAAAACAGACAGTTAAGGGCAGGGAACTGAGGAAAGTCTGGGACAATTGAGATTTGGCTTTCTGAGAGGGCCTCCAGAACAATTGCAGCCAGGTGTTCCCTTCTCCTGGGACAAGAGGGTGGAGAAGGATGCTCTTTAACCTCCGTGTATTTATGTTCTTTCCAATTTTTTCTTCGGATTAAGTTCAAGTTTTAAAGCCTTGTGGTCTGAAAATATGCATGGTATAATCTCAGTCTTTTGGTAATGGTTGAAACCTGATTTGTGTCCCAATATGTGCTTGGTTTTGGATAATGTTCCATAAGCCTACTACTGTCACTGTATTATTAATGTGTTCCTTAACCTTATTAATTGGTTCATAATCTTTCTTTAACCTTATTAATTGCTTCATAAATTTGGCTGCTTCCAAGCTAAGGGCATAAATATGTACAACTACTAGATATTCCATTCCTGTATCTTGTATATTACTGATTCTTTCTTCTATTTCATTCATCCTCATTTTATGACCTCCACTTAGAACTGCACCTCAGTAATAACATTTTTTATTTCAACCTGATTAGATTTTATTTCCTTGTGTCTACAGTAAGGGATTCTTTAGTGTCCTCTATGCTTTTTTTTTAAAGCCAGATAGTATCTTCATAATTGTCTTAAATCTAATTCAGAAATCTGAATATATCTGAAATATATACATTGAAGAGGAAAAATCCAGATCATTTGAGCTTATTACCTTATGAGTAGAATAAGATAAGCATACTAAAAACAGCAAATGTAATGGGTGCTACAACTGAGATGCAATCAATTGTTAGGAACCATGAAATAGAAAAGCATCACTTTGGACCCAGCAGGAATCCACAGAAGTATCTTTAAGCTGTGCTTAAAAGCCAGAGATTGCAAAGGATATTTCAAGCAGGATGAACTGGGAGGGATCAACCTTCTTAGGTCTCAGCAGATCTCACTGGATAATTAGTTTATCACTCAAGAATTTTCTTGCTGTCTGACCACACAAATTTATCTATTATTGTACCTCTTCTCTAAGATTGCCCTTGATAAGATTACTCTAATAGAAAAACTAGGTGTTAATGTGTAAATTGAAGGAAGAACAATGATAGGGGTTGATTTGAGCCATCTGGAAGGACTGAATAATAAACAATGGAGGAGCATATCAAAGGAGAATGAGATTGGTGGTTAGCAATGGTTGGAAAAAGCAAACTTGTAAGGGGAAAAGATGATAGGCTTATTTTGCCCATTGAAATTAATACCTTAAGATATGTCTCTACTTTAGTGATTGCTAATATTTACTACTTGTTCTTTCCCTTGTTTTTCAATAATCCAAACACCACCTAGTCAACATTGTGTTTACATTCAATAAGCTCCATAGGAATTGCTACATTTCAAAATATAATGTTCTTTAATCTGAATAGTTTTCGTCATATGCTACACCAATAAATTGATAACAGAATGGAAAAAAAAAGAAACTAAGAATGTTTTGTTTTTCTGCATTATTTTTAGTAGGAGGGGGACACATAATTACAATCAAATTAACATTGGAAGTTTAACAAAATTCTAGACACATTGACTGAATCTAGATAATTTTTTTTTTCCTTAAAGTCTGAAAGTTACTGTTAGTTCAGTTGGGAGTGTGAGAAACACTCTAATACATGGTCTTTAATCTTCCCTAAATCTATAAATCATTTTTTTTTAAATCAACTACATCTTTCACCTTCACAGAAGACTTTTTAGAGTGCTAATAAAAAAGAAAAAAGAAAGAAAAGAAAAAAGAAAAGAAAAGAAAAAGAGAAAAGAAAAGAAAGTGCTTTCTATGATAAGCTGCCTCTTTCTTGCTTAGGTGTTTAAGTAAACAAAAGGCTTGTCAAAAGATAATTTTAACCCAATGATAATGTAATGCAGACTAAACTCCCAGCAGACACAGCCATGATGGGATTCAAAGGAGAAGACAGCATTTCCAATTGGAAGGCTTTGTATTTTCCAACTGAGAAAATGTGACTAAAATACAATCGTATTTAAGTGGGTTGATGTGACCATGGACACCCAGAATACAGCCTAATATGTTAAATATGCATATTAGGAAAAAACCTGAAATAGAATTTTGAGTCTTAATGCTTACTTCCTCTAAATTCCAAATATTTTACTAATGATTCAAAATGATTGAAAGTGAGACCATTTTGTAGGATTAACTACTGAGAACAGTCTCATATTTTTTGAAACTTATTTTAGTTGTTGACTGAACCACTATATTGTCCAGATTCTCCTAACCTTTCCTCTTGGATTTTTTTTAAAGTAAACTTTCAATTTACAAGTATTTCCAAAGATTTAGACCCTGACTTTTTACTCCAAGCTTATCCCTCCCTGCCCCAACTCATATGTATTTTCAACTTCATGACTTGTTCCCATTTCATATCTAAATCATATTCCTTTGTCTGATACCTACTAACCTCCTTGCTGCCTGGATGATCCATTCTTACTCTAAAACTAACATGCCTTAGTATCATCACTTAATATAATTTCTTGTAGAAATGAGGACTTCTTACATTGTATAATAAAAGGAAAATTATATAGTCATTACTCTTTCCTCATTACTTTCATTGCTTGAAATAACATAGCCATTTGCATTGACTCTGCAATTGCTCCAAACTACCTTGCATATTACTGCCAAATTAGCCTTTTAAAATACTGGTTCCATTATAGCACCACTGAGCTCAAAAATTTTAAATGACTCTAGTAGCTACTATATATAAACCAACTGTTAGCAGCCATATCTTAATCTGTTTCCTTTAAGAACTTATCACCATTTCCAAAGACCAAACCCTACCTCCTATATGGAATATGGATACACTCTCTTTCTGTATGTATGGAATCTACCACTCTTTCTAGAAAGCTTTGCATCCTCCATGGTATTTTTCATAATATTGTCAAATCACTCCATAAACTTGCAGTCAAGTAGGCTGATTTTTCCTATACCTCTCTTATTTTCTTAAATTCAAGTATACATTTTTATGTGCAGGAAGTACAAGAAAATATTGTATGTACCACACAAAGCTACCAGTATAATGCACATGAAAGATAAATAACACATACCTGCTCAATAAGCTTAACTGAAACCATCACTTATCAAGTGTCTATTACAGCTTAGTTACTGCAGATACAAAGAAAAATCATGCAAAGCCCCTAATCTTAATGTATTATAGTTTATGAGGAAAACAACATCATGGAAAAAAAGAGAAAATACTATTCATAGTTATATAGATTTTTGGTTATCTGAAACCTATTTAAGTGTGTTAGTTTCCATAATGATTAGAAAGTTATACAATAAGTTGACTTGACTCTGTAGTAGGTAGTGCCACTGGTCCAATCATATTCACTTAATATCATTTTCAGCACAATGTATTCTTCAGAAGCTTATTTGTGACAGAATATATGAACTGGAGGGCTCAATGTGGTCTCAACAAATATACTCCTGAGAAATTTCTAAAATCCCTACAATTAATCATGGTTAAGATATACAACTTAGTAAAATAATTCTGTTAGTACATGACATATAGTAAATATTTCTAAGATTAATCAATGACATTTTTAAAAGTGAAATATTTTACATTACAATGGAGGTTATAAAATAAGTTTAAAGAAATATCAGAGATTGTTTACTTCAGATAAATATTTTCCACAGAGACATAAATTGCCTGGAGATTTTTCATGAAAAAGAGATCCCATTTCTTTTTCTTTTAGTAATATGAACTTTTGATTCTTTTTTGTTATTCTTTCTGGGTGGGTATAGAGTTCATAATTTATCTGAAAAGCTATTGGAATTTCACAGGAGGAATCCTTGGAAAATCTTTCAGTCTCTAAAGTTGTTGCAACAACATTCCTAAAAAAGAATTTTGATAGAATTGAGAGATTTTCTTGTTTCCATTAGATAACTGAATGAGATACTTCATTGATTTCATGGATATTAGAGATGTCAAGGTCACCCACATTTTCTATGTAGTCTTTCTACAAACATATGCTGAATATCTCATCAAATTTTTCTTGATTTTTACTTTATATTATCAAAACACCTTTTTTTTTGCTAACTTCATTTTGATGCTGATCTTCTTCTATAAATATTTTAATTTTTACTTTTCTCCCAGCATATAGTAAAAATTAAACAAGAGATGAAATTAAGAAATAATTAGGCATAGAACCAAAAGTATGGTTAAATTGTTTCTTCTATGGCCAAATATTCAGAGGAGCCTAAAATATTTTAAGACATTCCCTAGCCATAGAGAAATAAAATATAAATACTTAAAGGATAGAAATGTCAAAAGAAACCTTTATTGGTCCCGGTTTCTTTTTCTTACATCACTGTGCACCAATGGCATGTTGATGACAGTCAATCTGACCAAAGGAAGGAGATATGAATGGCATGGGGGACTTTTTTGGCCTTAAGCAGGTGACAAATCTTCCTACCTTCCTTCTGACCACTTTATGTTTGGCAACTCTAGATTGTTCTGCTATTTTCATTTGTCCTCCTATGATCTGTTCTTTACAGCTAGATTTCTCTCATCTATTGACTTTGGATAAAAAGAGGTTGGTTCAAACCCAGGATCACACAGTTATTGTTTGTGTAATCTTAGACATGCTAAATAACCTCAAAGAGCATCAGCACATGCATCTATTTAAAAATGGGACTAATAATATACTAACAAATTTATAGTAATAAGTAAATGAAATTACTAGCATGACAGTACAAACTTAATAACTATTAGTTGCATTCTCCCTTTACCCACTGTGGAACAAAGTGTAGTCATTTAACATTTTATTATATTCTTCTCTCTATTAAGATAGACCTTTTGTAATTTTAATGTCCTTAATAGAAACTGAGAGACTTTAGAGTGCAAATATTTCAATTTCTGGTATCTTATCCTCTGGCTTACCTTCTTGCTATCATCCTTGCTTTTCAGAAAGAACAAGTTAAGTAAACAATAGTTTTATCTCAATAGGTTTCTCAGTGTTACACAAATATTTAGTGATATCATGTGGTTGTGTAAAAAATAGCTGGATTTAGAGTCTGAAATCTAAAATTCAAGAATCATATCTTGATTCCCTAAGTCTTAGTCTTTTTGTTTTTAAAAAGGAAATAATAGTTTTCCTATCTTCCCTGGAGAGTATCTTTAGCATGAGATTACATCCTTTTACCTAAAAACATTTCAATATATCTCAAACAGAGTATACATATAAAATTGTGAAATTTACATTTCAAAGCAAATCACACTTAACTTAGCCAATGAAGTTGTCACACTAAGGCAATAGTGAAGATGAATGGAATACAGGGACTCCCTCTACTCTCTATCACATATATTTCTGATCCCTGAAAGCCCTACCAAGGAAGTATACAGGCAAGAAGAAACAAAGGCAGGAAATATTGATTTTTTATTTTGAATTTTATTTTATTTATTTTTTCAGTGTTCCAAAATTCATTGTTTATACACCACACCCAGTGCTCCATGACAACAACAACAACAACAACAAAAATAACAATGTTTAATACCTATGACACAAGCAGTGACACCATGAAAGAAAGGTGGGGGTGTTATGGTTTATGTAAGTTCTTTCTTGGCTGTCATTTGGAGGCAGGGGGACCAACTATAGTTCAGAAATACATATGCATAAGGCAATAAATATTAAAATTCAAAGTGATTTGTTTGCATTGACCTAGTAATTCCATTATCTAGTAACTGACTATTTAAAAAATGTCATAATAATCTCCCTTCTTTGTCAAGGAAAGTATGATAACTATTAATAAGTATGGCTGCAACAGATACTCAGTAGGAAAGGAGGCACTTGTAGTAGTGACATTTGGATAGGACAGAAACTTTTTTATTTATTCTAAGCAATGTTTTTGTCTTTTATGGCAACCATCTGGATAACAGCAGTGTTCATATGTTGCAAATCCTTTCTTTTTCATCCATGGCATTAAGGCTAGAGAAAACACACACACACACACACACACACACACACGTCTTTTGGGGTAATTCTTTGGCAATATATAGTAAGAAATACCTACCGGAGGGTGGAGGAGGTAGAAAAAGACACTCCATAAGAATTTCTATGAACAGACACATCTCCAATGAAGACATACAAATGGCTATCAGACACATGAAAAAATGTTCATCATAACTGCCATCAGTGAGATTCAAATTAAAATCACATTGAGATACCACCTCACACCAGTTAGAATGGCCAAAATTAGCAATACAGGAAAAAACGTGTGTTGGAGAGGATGTGGAGAAAGGGTAACCCTCTTACACTGTTGGTGGGAATGCAAGTTGGTGCAGCCACTTTGGAGAACAGTGTGAAGATTCCTCAAGAAGTTAAAAATAGAACTTCCCTATGACCCTGCAATTGCGCTACTGGGTATTTACCCCAAAGATACAGATGTGGTGAAAAGAAGGGCTATCTGTACACCAATGTTTATATCAGCAATGGCCATGGTCACCAAACTGTGGAAGGAACCAAGATGCCCTTCAATGGACAAAGGATAAGGAAGATGTGGTCCATATACACAATGGAGTAATATACCTCCATCAGAAAGGATGAATACCCAACTTTTGTAGCTACATGGATGGGACTGGAAGAGATTGTGCTGAGTGAAATAAGCCAAGCAGAGAGAGTCAATTATCATATGGTTTCACTTATTTGTGTAGCATAACAAATAACACGGAGGACATGGGGAGATGGAGAGGAGAAGGGAGTTGAGGGAAATTGGAGGGGGAGATGAACCATGAGAGACTATGGACTCTGAAAAACAGCCTGGGGGTTTTGAAGGGGTAGGGGGTGGGAGGTTGGGGGAGCCAGGTGGTGGGTATTGTGGAGGGCAGCATGCATTGCATGGAGCACTGGGTGTGGTGCAAAAACTATGAATTCTGTTATGCTGAAAAGAAATAAAAATTAAAAAACAAATAAACAAAACAAAACAAAAAGAATTTCTATTTCAGGCAATAGTGCCAGCCCATCAGGCCTGATGTGTTTGTGTACCTGAGAACCAGAGTTTTGCTGAGGCATAAAGAATAAGAAGGCAATATTCTTTCACCTCTGAAAAATTGAAAGTCAGCCTAAGAGCATAGAGAGAGTGCCAGTTACAGTTTTAGAAAATTTCTTTAATGATCCCACTCTTTTTCTATTATTAAGGAAAATCAGGTGACGGGGAGATGGTTTAGAGATTGACAGTGAGAGAGAGAAAGGAGAGGCTAGATATTAGCATTAAAAGTAATGTTTTTTTTTATTTTAATTACAATTAATTAACATACGGTGTTATATTAGTTTCAGGTGTACAAAATAGTAATTTAATACTTCCATACGTGACCCTGTGCTCTTCACAGAAGTTCACTCTTTAACCCTCATCATGTATTTAATCCATCTCCCACTGACCTCCCCGCTGATAACCATCAGTTTGTTCTCTATAGAAAAGAAAATTTCATCATTTGAAACATATCTGATTTCTTTAAATCAGCCTCAATCAACCAATGAAGATGTGCCATCCTTTCTATGTTTCTTCTGCAATTGGAAATGAAATGTTATCTATTCATTCATCATCACAATAAGAATTAAAAGTTAGAAGTCAAATACCAACCTGAAAAATAGAAAAGCTACTTTATATATCTTAATAGTGGGAAAATGCTTTTATAAGCAACATGTTTTCCTGTGTTGAATTATTTCAAAGTTAAATTTACAGACCATTCATACATTCC
This sequence comes from Mellivora capensis, assembly GCA_004024625.1. NCBI lineage: Eukaryota > Metazoa > Chordata > Mammalia > Carnivora > Mustelidae > Mellivora > Mellivora capensis. Next base: position 21,233 of record PISX010019450.1, on the reverse strand, counting down.
AAAAGGGCAGGGTCACTGTAATGTCTAAGTATATCAAATTATTTCACTCTCCCCTAAGCAGCCTGAGGTTCTCTCGAAAATGGCTAGCTATTCACTCCATCCAGAAAATGCTACAAAATTGTGCATATCAAGAAGTTCAAATCTTTGGGTTCACTTTAAAAGCACCTGTGAAACCTCCCAGGCTATCAATTGTATGTATATCAGAAAGCCACCAAGTATCAGAAAGATATCACTTTGCAGAAGCAATGTGTACCACTCCATCATTCCTGCAGTAGTGTTGGTAGGTGCACCTAGGCTAAACAGTGGGGCTGGTCACAGGGCTGGTGGCCCAAAAACAATGCTGAATTTTTGCTGCACATGCATAAAAATGCAGAGTGTAATGCTGAACTTAAGGATTTAGATGTAGATTCTCTGGTCATTGAGCACAGCCAGATGAACAAAGCCCCCAAGATGCAGCATAGAACTTATAGGGTTCATGGTCAGATTAACTCATAAATTAGCTCTCCCTGCCGCATTGAGATGAACCCTACAGGAAAACAAGCAGATTGTTCATTCTTAAAACAGATAAGGAGGTTGTACAGAAGAAAAAGATATCCCGGAAGAAAATGGAGACACAAATCCTATGGCCCTGGACTAAATTCTGCATGAAATAAAGGCAAATAAAAGGAAAAAAATGTATCATATGACTTCAGGAATTCAGACATGCAACTCTTATTAATGCATTAATTATATAATCAACAAGTTAATTAAATATAAAAAATCAGCATATTTGTATGGATTTTAAAATGTATCTTAAGTTATTTGCTACTAATTATACTATTTGAAGTAGAAAAGTACAGAAACATGTGTTAAAGATTTTGGAACAAAATCCCAACACCACTTTGTATAGTTACCAAAAGAGATAGAAGTTTAGTAAAATATGGCAGATTTTGTGCTCCCACTGGTCCAAGTACAGGAAAAACAAAACAAAAGCATATATTGCTTGAAAGGGAAATAGTACTTGTCCTGCTATTAGCTGAGCATAAGATTTTATGCAAATTGCCTGTTTCCTTGCCTGCCAATTTAATAATCCTGTACCTGTTTTACAATACATCTGAAAACAAGTTGGAAAGGTATATAAAATTTCACTGAAAAATAACATATTCCACTGGTAGAACAGAATAAGTTCTATCATTATTATTTGGTTTAATGACTCATATGGCTCATGCTTCCAGTGGCTTCACTGGCAGATTTGTAATATTTTTCCTGGTTCTAAGCCCACTTTCACTTGGATTCTTTACAGTCTGGGTTTTTATAGAGTAGACATTCTGACTCAAGGTAAAACGAGATGTGAATTTGGATTTTGAGCAGTTTTCCACAGAAGAGAACTGAAAGTTCCCAAACATCAGCCTAGTTCTTTAAATAGTAAATATTTCTTATTCAATCACCTTAATAGACAACAAAAGAATTGTAAGATAACATTGTATCAAGAATGAACCAAAAAAAAAAAAATAGCGAGGCTCCTGGGTACCTCAGTTAGTTAGGCATCTGCTTCAGCTTCAGCTCAGGTCATGATTCCAGTGTCCTGGGATCAAGCCCTGCATCAGACTCTCCACTCAGCTGGGAGTCTGACTTTCCTTCTCCTCCCATGATCTCTCTTGATTTTACTCTTTCTCAAATAAATAAATATTTTTTTTAAAGTGGACCTAACTATTGATTTTCTCAAACAGATGATAAAAGTTGTCATGAAAGGTCATTTTGTAAGATATTCAGTCAAAGAACTAACAAAACTAGGCTACCTTAGGCCAATGAAAGACCTGATAATATTTGGGGAATATATAAAAGAAGAAAATGAGCCAATCGAACAAAATGAAGCTACACGAGACATCGTAAAAAATAGGATTTTTCATTTTTTCTTCATGTAGCTCTCTTTATTCATGTGGGTAATATCTCTTCATCCATTCTCAACTTTCCATTATGGTTGACCTTTTGATGGTGAGCAATGTCTTTGCATTAGGTGAGCCAACAAGTTGAGGATAAGAAATATTTGAGACCTTGGCAGAAGTTATATAGTAGGGAAGTGTGGCTGGGAATGAGAGGGTACTAAACTGCCCAGAATCTCTACTTCTTTCATTGAGGTTCTGTTATTCTCCTTGTACTCTATTCCTCATGTAAAAATTCATTACTTCAAAATTGTGAGAAGAGTCACAAATGGATATATACATTTTGGAGATCCCAGACTACATTTCAGTGACATATTAACTAAATTTATCTTTTTGTGTTGTTATATAACAGTGGGTGTTCCAGGACCAGAGGCAACTCAGCATGGAAGAGTATTAACATTCCTCTGTTTAGGGTTTGGACTGTTTTTCCACTCAAAGGAAGAAGAATAATTCATTCTAACAAGTATTTCAGTCTCTCAGAACAAGATGTTTCAGAATTTGTTCATCAAACAGAATTATAGGTCTATAAAAGCCACTCAGTACAATTGAAATAATTTTACTCTCCATTTTATCAGTTTCCAATTTGGGTTTTCCCTGTTGGTTGTAATCTATCAACAAAATCTGTATGTTTTCCCTAAACAGACACTTTATTCTACAACAATTGTTATCAATAATAGTTTGAAACATTATTATGATGTTATTATCAATTTTCAAATAGAACATGATCATTTTAAGAGTAAGCTATATATTTTTTAAGATTTAATTTATTTGAGAGAGTATGAGCAGATGGAGGCACAGAAGGACAAGAAGACACTCCACTGAACACGGAGACCACTGTGGGGCTTCAAGTGGCATTTGATGGGGACTTAAGTGGATCTCCACATCAGGCTTGAAGGTGGCTCCACTTGTGATTTGATGCTGGGCTCCATGTGGGGCCCCATGAGAGGCTCAGTCCCAGGACACTGAGATCATGACCTGAGCTGAAGTCAGATGCTGAACTGACTGGTGCCCCAGGAATAAGTGATATTTTTTATTGTGTTTTTGTATCATTCATGGTATTCTCAACACTAGCATGACAATAAAAGCTGAATCAATGTTTGTTGATAAGCAAATAAACCCTAAAGGATATGGTGAATATTTACTACATATAAGGCAATTTACCAGGTGCCCATAGAAGAGGTATATTTAAATCTTTATATTCAGTATTTTTATCTATGAAATAAGGATATTTGAACCTATTACAGCTACCATGTGGGGTTGGTCTGAAAACTGTAATAGAAACCTAAAAGGAGTTCATTGAAAAATAGAGTACTAGGGCGCCTGGGTGGCTCAGTGGGTTAAGCCACTGCCTTCGGCTCAGGTCATGATCTCAGGGTCCTGGGATCAAGTCCCGCATCGGGCTCTCTGCTCAGCAGGGAGCCTGCTTCCTTCTCTCTCTCTCTGCCTGCCTCTCTGTCTACTGTGATCTCTCTCTGTCAAATAAATAATAAAAAAAATCTTTAAATAAGAAAAAGAAAAATAGAGTTCTAAAATAAAATGTTTCACTATTAAGCAACTATGTAGCCATGTTATAAATCATATATTCATGACCTTCAAAATCTAATTTCATGTGTCAAAGTCAGTTCCCATGGATGCTAGTCCTTTCCAAGAAAGTATTTTATTAAAGAGGTTTTAACCTGTTTTCTGTCCTCATCTGTATCTATATCAATTTATTCTAAAGAGCAAGTATACAACTGAGCTACCAGCCCATTTAAAATCATTTGGAAATGGAAGATAATCTTTATATAGACAAATTTTCAAATCAAAAAGTGGTTATCAAATGTGGTACCATAAGAAGAATCTCAGGAAATATGAGTATAAGATAGGATAGGAAATGTCAAAGCAAGTAATCAGTTGAAACAAGGAGCACCTTAAGATAATACAGGAAAGAAGAAGTCACATGATATGACATTGTAATAGAAAGAGCTTAGAAAGAAAGGTAAGTAAAAGATGGCAAAAGTATAAGTATAAACATTTTATTTCTTTCAGAAGTAATTTACTTAACAATTTAACAATAGCTTAATATATACTCCTAATTGATCTTGGCTAAAGGGAAACACCGCCAAACATGACAATCCTTATCCTCCTGGAGATTAAAATCTATTGTGGGAGGCAATTAATCAGAATAACACAATAGCATTTCCTCTACTCAGATCATGCTCCAAACTCTGTTAGCATTTATCTCCTCTGCTGGCTGAAGACTGGATGGAGATGAAAGAAATCAGTCCAGAATGAAGGAGAAACTCAAGAGTTAAGTAGGCCAATGAAGAAGTTATCAAAACCTAGAGATAATTGGTAGAAAACTTAAGTAAAACTCATCAGTAAATTCATGTTGGGAACAAGAAAGAAACACTTCTGCAGCTTTCATTTTCAGGCTTCTTGAAAGCTGTCGTCAGTATTATTTCAGTTTTTTTTTTTTTTTTTTTTTTTTTTTTAAGGAAAAACACTGGTACCCAAGGTCATGACCTTTAGAGGGCAGTAGTTCACTAGTATCCACTGGAGATGAGACTGGTTTGCAGAGCTGTGATTGAAATAAAATGTGTTGCGATTATTACATGGGTCATTAAAAAAGTGACTTTTTTTCCAGACACAACTGGGTTAAGTGCTTTTTCTGGTGCCTACTTTTTCATTATAATGATGCCTCAGGGAATCTATGAAGGAAAGAAATTTAATCTGGCTAAGATTTAAGGTGCTGCCAGAAAAGCTTAAAATTCTTTAGCACATTTTTCCCCCAAGAAGGAAACAATAGACTTAAGTGTGTTTTAAAAAACGTGCTGACTTCTATCAGGATTTTAAAACAAACTGATAGGAAAGGTTACAGTCTGCATACCCTCCCTGCTGGATTTATAGAGGAAATTGTTCCTTCGTTTTATGCTCAGTCACTTTTTCTAAACTTGATTCAGTTCAAGTTCCCCTCTGAATTGTTGCACAGCTGAGATGAGAAGTGTTATACTCACCGTGTCCTCAACATTCAGGACCTCCACAGAAGTCTCACTTAACCTCATGGATTTAGCTGAAAAGAATTCCACAAAGTTGTACTGACCAAGAGTCTTTGGCTCTGAACTAGCAAGAAAATATTCCCTAATTCTTTCTTTCTTTTTTTTTTTTTTTCAAGCTAAGGTCAAAATAAATAACCTGAGTCCTCAAGAGGTATCCAATATCTTTTATTTGTTCTGAGTGCAGAATAACAGCTTGAAGTCAAGGTGGGTTCCTCTTCTCACTTGAGTATATGGCATATCATACTTTAGAGGAAAGATCTAAGCATAGTTGTCACATATACTGTGAAATTATACAAATAATTAAAAGTTTTCTACAGTACCTTTTTGGTAAAATGGCAGAGAGTAACAAGAAAATCTACTTGGAAGATTCTGGAGTTGGGATGCCTGGATGGCTCAGTCAGTTGAGAGTCTGCCTTTGGTTCAGATCATGATCCCAGGGTCCCGGGATCTAGTCCCATATGGGCTCTCAGCTTGGTAGGGAACCTGTTTCTCCTTCTGCCTGCTGCTCCCCATCTTGTGTGTGCTCTCTCTCTATCTGACAAATAAATGAATAACATTAAAAAAAAAAAGCATATATCAATGAGGCATACTTAAAAAAAAAAAAAGAAGATTCTGGAGTCATTTGGCTACTGACAATGTTACTTGCTTAAAAAAGGAAAGGAGTAAGGTTATAGGGGTGGGACAGTAGTTGGGTGGGGTTTACAAGTTGTTCCTGCTCAAAACCAAACTTGCATTAGGGAAATGTATATCAAAGTGACAATGAGATACAACTTTGTATCCATTAATATTGCTATTAATAATGATAATAAAAGCAGAAAATAACAATGGCTGTGAGGATATGGATGAATTAGAATCCTATACATTGCTGGTAGGTATGTAAAATCGTTCAGCTACTATGGGAAATAGTATGGCAGTTCCTCAAAATATAAATATAGACCTGCCATATATTCTAGGAATTCCACTTCTGGATACATACCCAAAAATATTTTAAGCAGTGAATCAAACAAATGTTTGTACACCCATGTTCATAGCAGCAAGCAGCATCACTCAATTATCAAAATAACCCAAATGTTCATTAGCAAAGAATAAAAAAAGCATGCTATATGCATACAATATTATTTATTATTACATATATTATTCAGCCTTAAAAGGAAAAGACTTTTGACACGTACTACAACATGAATGAGTCTTGAAAATATACTAAGTGATATAAATTGGACACAAAAGGACAATATTTAATGATTCCATTTATATGAGGTACCTAGAGTAGTCAGACTTTTAGGGACTGGAGATAAGGGAGTTGTTTAATGAGCAGGGTTCCAGTTTAGGGAGATGAAAAGTTCTGGAGGTGCATAGTGATGATTGAAATATAATGTGAATATACTTAATGACACTGGCTTTACACCCCAAAATGGTTAAATGGTGCATTTTGTTTTTATGCTATACATTTTGCCACAAAAAAATTTGGTAGCTTATAAATCACAAAGGCAGCCTCCATCGTAATTTTTTTTTTTAAGATTTTATTTATTTATTTGACAGACAGAGATCACAAGTAGGCAGAGAGAGAGGAGGAAGCAGGCTCTCCATGGAGCAGAGAGCCCGATGCGGGGCTCGATCCCAGGACCCTGGGACCATGACCTGAGCCAAAGGCAGAGGCTTTAACCCACTGAGCCACCCAGGCGCCCCACCATTATAATTTTTTAAAAATGTCACGCATAGGTGTCTTCAGTTATGATGCTGGCACATGCATTATCTTCCATCAAGGGGCAAAACTGTGCAAGAGCCCAAGTGGAGCACTCTGAAAAACGAGTCCACGGAAGTTATTTAAAATTATTCATGGTGTACCTAAGCAAGAGTTTCTCTGGCTCTGTTCACAAGAGTTCAGTTGCTACTTGGGAGTATATCTTCAAATTTACTAAATAATAACAATTTCCCAAGACACTATATGTGTTTGAGTATTTACAAGCAATAATGAGAGTTATTTTACATCCTGATCACTATCAGTAATATATTATTGTGTATTATAGGGTTCAAATTTGCATTTTTTCTGATTATTAGTAGATTCATTACATATATATAACATACATGCATATACTATATAAAAGAATATGTGTGCACCATAAATATATGTATGATTGGTAATGATAAGTAATTATACAATGATTAGTGAGTTGAGCATCTTTTATGTACATGCTAGCAATTTATATGTCTTCTGTGAAAAAAAAATCTATTCGGGTCCTCTGTCCATTTTTAAATCAGATTTTTAAAATATTCTGTTATAGTAGTTCTTTACATATTTGCATATTAACCCCTTATCCAATAAAGACTTGCAAATATTTTCTCTTATTCCATTGGTTGTCTTTTTATTTTGTTGATTGCTTCTTTTGCTATGAGGAAACTTCTTCTTTGATGTATCCCATTTTATTTTTTTTTTTTGCTTTTGTTTCTTATGCTGTCATATCCAAAAAGATATTGCCAAAACTGAAGTCAAAAGATTTTCTCCTATGTTTTTTCCTAGGATTTTTACAGTTTTAGGTCTTATCATTATGTCTCTAAACTGTCTTGACTTATTTTTTAAGTGGCATTAGATAGGGGTTGTTTCATTCTTCTCCATGTGAATATCTACTTTTTCCACAACCATTTACTGAGGAAGCTGCACTTTTTCCATTGAGTATTCTTTAGTACCTTGTCAAATATTAGTTGACTATATATGTGCAAATTTATTTCTGGGATTTCATTTTTGCTCCATTGGACTACATGCCTGTTTTCATGCCAATACAATACTGTTTTAATTACTGTAACTTTGTAATAGAGTTTGAAATTAGGAAATGTGATACCCATACTGATATTCCTGATTCTTGCTGAGCTAAGATAGAAATGTAGCTGGGGGACTTTAAGCTTGCCATGTCCCATGAAGACAGCTGGATAACAATCAAGTCATTCTGAAAACTCAAGAAATTGAACTGAGGTCTGATAGAACAAATTATACAACTAAAGGGACAGAAGAGGCCACTGACAGGAAAGTAGGAAGTGTGGAGACATGGTTTGGGGAAGAATCAGATCATGGGTACTGCAGGGGTGGTTTGAAAGTCTTCTATTTCCCTTTCTTGACTGGCTAGGACCTCCAGTACTAAATTGAGGAGGAGTAGGGGAGATTAGGTGTTGTTTTTTTTTTCCTCTACCTGATTTTAGAAGAAAAGTTTTCCATCTTTCACTATTAGTATAATGTTAGCTGTGAGCATGTCATATATGTTCTTAATTATGTTGAAGTAAGTTCTCCCCTATTGAATTTGTTGAAAGTTTTTATCATGATACAGTGGAAATTAATGATTTAGAAATAATAAAAAAAAAAAAAACAGTGGAGCACATCAATGGAAGTAGGAACTCGACTTTGTAAGAATTAACAAAATTAATAAACCCTTGGCCAGACTTACCAAAACAAAAAAGAAGAAGAAGCAGAAGAAGAAGAAGAAGAAGAAGAAGAAGAAGAAGAAGAAGAAAAAGAAGAAGAAGAAGAAGAAGAAGAAAAAGAAGAAGAAGAAGGAGGAGGAGGAGGAGGAGGAGGAGAAAGAAAGGAAGAGAAAGGATTCAAACAAATAAATAAAATCATGAATGAAAGAGGAGAGATCACAATTAATGCCAAGGAAATATAACTATAAGAGAACAGTATGAGCAAATACATGCCAACAAATTAGGCAGTCTAGAAGAAATGGATACATTCTTAGAAATACATAAACTGAAACAAGAAGAAATAGAAAATCTGAACAGACCCATATCTACAAAGAAATTGAATCACTAACCAAAATATCTCAACAAACAAAAGTTCAGGGCTGAATGGCTTTCCAGGGGAATTCTACCAAATATTTAAAGAAGACTTGATATCTACTTTTCTCAAACTATTTCAAAAAATAGAGATGGAAGGACAACTTCCAAACTCATTCTATGATGTCAGCATTACCTTGATCCCAAAACTAGACAAAGTCCCCACTATAAAGGAGAATTAGAGACTAACAGCCCTGATGAACATGGATGCAAAAATCCTCACCAAGATACCAGCTAATAGCATCCAACTGTATATTAAAAGGATTATTCATCATGACCAAATGGGATTTATCACGGGGCCTCAAGGGTGGTTCAAAATATGCAAATCAATCAAGATGACACACAATGTTAATTAAAGAAAGGATATGAACAAAATGATCCTGGGGGCCCTGGGAGGCTCAGTCTGTTAAGCGTCTGCCTTCAGCTCAGGCCTCGAGCCCCACATTGATCTCCTTGCTCAGCAGGAGCCTGTTTCTCCCTCTCTTCCTTGCTCATGATCTCTTCTCACTATCTCTGTCTCTCTCTCTCAAATATATAAATAAAATATATTTTTAAAAGAATAAAATGACCCTCACAGTAGATTCAGAGAAAGAATTTGACAAAATACAGCATCCTTTCTTGATAAAAACTCTCAAGAAAGTAAGGATAGAGGGAACATACCTCAACATTATAAAGACCATATATGAAAGAACCACAGCTAATATCATCCTTAGTGGGAAAAACTGAGAGCTTTTTTCCCTAAGGTCAGGAACACAACAGGGACATCCTCTTTCAGCACTGTTGTTTCAACATAGTATTGAAAGTCCTAGCCTCAACAATCAGGTAACAATATGAAATAAAATGCATCCAGATCAGCAAGTAAGAAGTCAAATTTTCACTTTTTGCCAGCAACATGATCCTGTATGTAGAAAACCCAAAAGACTCAACCAAAAAGTTTCTAGAACTGATACAGGAATTCAGGAAAGTTACAGGATATAATAATAATGCACAGAAGTCTGTTGCACACCAAAAATGAAGCAACAAAAAGAAATCAAGTAATTGATCCCATTTACAATGCACCAAAAAACCCATAACATACCTAGGAATAAATCTAACCAAAGAGGTAAATTCTATATTCTGAAAACTATATAACACTGGTGAAAGGAAATTGAGGAAAATACAAAGAAATGGAAAAATATTACATGCTTATGTATTGGAAGAACAAATATTGTTAAAATGTGTATACTACCCAAAGCACTCTACACATTCAATGTATTCTCTAACAAAATAGCACCAGTGTTTTTCCCAGAGCTGGAATAAACAATTTTAAAATTTGTATGGAACCAGAAAAGTCCCTGAATAACCAAAGTAATGTTGACAAAGAAAACCAAAGCTGGAGTCATCAATCTGTACTACCAAGCCATAATCGTCAAGGGAGTCTGGTACTGACACAAAAACAGAGACATAGATGAATGGAATAGAATAGGGAACCTGGAGGGAGGCAAAACATAAAAAAGACTGTTAACTACAGGGAACAAACTGAAATTTATAAAATTATAATTATAATAATTATAATATGTAACTATAATAATTATTATAATGTAGATAATTTTATGAATAATTATTAATAAATTTTGTATTTATACTCATCAGGGATTTTGGTCTGTAGTTTTCTTGTGATTTTATCTGGTTTTGGAATAAGGCAATGCTGACCTCATAAAATAAGTGGGAGTGCTTATTCCTCTCTAATTTTTTGCACGACTTTGAAAAGGATTCACATTAATTTTTATGTTTAATATAATTCACAAGTAAAACCATGCAGTATTGGACTTGTCTTTGTGACAATGTTGTTGTTTTGTTACCTTATATGTGATCTTTCCTGAAGAATATTCCATGTGCACTTGAGAAAAATGTGTATTCTGCTTTGAATGGAATGTCGTGTTAGGTCCATTTGATCTAGGGTACACTCTTAGTCCATGTCTCTTTATTAATTTTGTGTCTCAATGACCTATCCATTATTGAATACAGGATATTGACGTCTCTTATTATTATTTTATTTTTGTTCATTTCTACCTTCAAATTTGTTAGTATTTGCTTCAAATATTTAGATGCTCTGATGTTGGGTACATATGTATTTTCAAGTATTATACCCTTTTGGTTAATTGACCTCTTTATCATTATATAATGAAAATCTTTTTCTCTATAATAGTTTTTTTTAGTTAAATCTGTTTGCCTTTGCATAGAATATATTTTCCCATTCCTTCACTTTACGGCTATGTGTATACTTTAAGCTGAAATGCATCTCCTGTAGGCATCATATATTTGGTTATTGTTATTTTATTTATTTAGCTACAGTATGACATTTGATTAAACAATTTATTCCATTATTTACATAATTATCAATGGGAAGGACTTACTGATGTAATTTTATTTTTGTCTAGCTGTTTTGTATTTTCCTTGTTCCCTTGTTTTTCTCTCTTGCTATCTTGCTTTATGAATTTATAATGTTCTATACTGGTATGCTTTGATACTCTTTTCTTTAACTTTTGTTTATATACTGTTGATTTTGCTTTGTTGTTATCATGAGGCCTACACAAAATATCTTATTGATATGGCAGTCTATTTTAAGTTGATAGCAACTTAACTTCACTGGCACACAAAACTCAACACCTTTACTCCTCCCCCTCCACATTGTTTTTTTTTTTTTTTAATAGCAAAATTTACTTCTTTTTATCTTGTGTATATATAAACAAATTTTTGCAGCTATAGGACTTTTAATATTTGGCCCTTTAACCTTTGAACTAGGATTAAGGGATTAACATACCACAGTACTTCAGTATTATAATATTCTGAATTTGACTCTACTGACTTCTACCAGTATGTTTTATATTTCCATATGTTTTCATGTTACTAATTAGCAACCTTTTATTTCACCTTAAAATACTCTTTAATATTTTTTATAAAGCTTAATGATGACAAACTCCCTCAGATTTTCTCTGTTTGGGAAAATCTTTAGTTTGCCTTCATTTCTGCAAGACAGCTTTGCTAGGTAAAGTATTCTTGACTGGTAGTTCATGAGCATTTGAGGAAATAGACACCTCTTTCAAAGTCTTTACAGGCTGGATTTGGCAGGCATGACCCTTTACCAATCAGCCTGGCTAAAGATTCTGCTAGGCTGTTCAGTGGTGTCCACAGGAAGGCATGTTACTGTAGTCTGTAGGTAGGAAGGACCGGTGGCTACATCTATTTTTTCTCTTTTCTTTTAAATTTTTAAATTTTTTATAAACATATAATGTATTTTCATCCCCAGCGGTACTTGTCTGTGAATCACCAGGTTTACACACTTCACAGCACTCACCATAGCACATACCCTCCCCAATGTCTATTACCCCATCCCACTCTCCCGAAACCCTCCCCCCAGCAACCCTCAGTTTGTTTTGTGAGATTAAGAGTCACTTATGGTTTGCTTCCCTCCCCATCACATCTTGTTTCTTTTCTTCTTTTCCTACTCCCCCATTCCCCCATGTTGCATCTCCACTTCCTCATATCAGGGAGATCATATGATAATTGTCTTTCTCCAATTGACTTATTTCACTAAGCATGATACGTTGCAAATGGCAAGATTTCATTTCTTTTGATGGCTGCCTAGTATTCCATTGTGTATATATACCACTTCTTCTTTATCCATTCATCTGTTGATGGACATCTAGGTTCTTTCCATAGTTTGGCTATTGTAGACATTGCTACTATAAACATTCGGGTGCACGTGCCTCTTCAGATCACTGAGTTGGTACCTTTAGGGGAAATACCTAGTAGTGCAATTGCTGGGTCATAGGGTAGTTCTATTTTCAACTTATTGAGGAATCTCCATGCTGTTTTCCAGAGTGGTTGTACCAGCTTGCATTCCCACCAACAGTGTAGGAGGGTTCCCCTTTCTCCACACCCTCGCCAGCATCTGCCATTTCCTGACTTGTTAATTTTAGCCATTCTGACTGGTGGGAGGTGATATCTCATTGTGGTTTTTATTTGAATTTCCCTGATGCCGAGTGATATGGAGTACTTTTTCATGTGTCTGTTGGCCATCTGGATGTCTTCTTTGCAGAAATGTCTGTTCATGTCCTCTGCCCATTTCTTGATTGGATTATTTGTTCTTTGGGTTTTGAGTTTGATAAGTTCTTTATAGATTTTGGAAACTAGCCCTTTATCTGATATGTTGTTTGCAAATATCTTCTCCCATTCTGTCAGTTGACTTTTGGTTTTGTTAACTGTTTCCTTTGCTGTGCAAAAGCTTTTGATCTTGATGAAAACCCAATAGTTCATTTTTGCCCTTGCTTCCCTTGCCTTTGGCGATGTGCCTAGGAAGATGTTGCTGCGGCTGAGGTCGAAGAGGTTGCTGCCTGCGTTCTCCTCAAGGATTTTGATGGATTCCTTTCTCACATTGAGGTCCTTCATCGATTTTGAGTCTATTTTCATGTGTGGTGTAAGGAAATGGTCCAATTTCATTTTTCTGCAAGTGGCTGTCCAATTTTCCCAACACCATTTATGGAAGAGGCTGTCTTTTTTCCATTGGACATTCTTTCCTGCTTTATCAAAGATTAGTTGACCATAGAGTTGAGGGTCTATTTCTGGGCTCTCTTTTCTGTTCCATTGATCTATGTGTCTGTTTTTGTGCCAGTACCATACTGTCTTGATGATGACAGCTTTGTAATAGAGCTTGAAGTCCGGAATCGTGATGCCACCAACTTTGGCTTTCTTTTTCAATATTCCTTTGGCTATTCGAGGTCTTTTTCTGGTTCCATATAAATTTTAGGATTATTTGTTCCATTTCTTTGAAAAAATGGGTGGGATTTTGATAGGGATTGCATTAAATGTGTAGATTGCTTTAGGTAGCATAGACATTTTCACAATATTTGTTCTTCCAATCCAGGAGCATGGAACATTTTTCCATTTCTTTGTGTCTTCTTCAATTTCTTTCACGAGTACTTAATAGTTTTCTGAGTATAGATTTTTAGCCTCTTTGGTTAGGTTTATTCCTAGGTATCTTATAGTTTTGGGTGCAATTGTAAATGGGATTGACTCCTTAATTTCTCTTTCTTCTGTCTTCCTGTTGGTGCAGAGAAATGCAACCGATTTCTGTGCATTGATTTTATATCCTGACACTTTACTAAATTCCTGTACAAGTTCTAGCACTTTTGGAGTGGAGTCTTTTGGGTTTTCCACATAGAGTATAATATCATCTGCAAAGAGTGAGAGTTTGACTTCGTCTTTGCCGATTTGGATGGCTTTAATTTCTTTTTGTTTTCTGATTGCTGAGGCTAGGACTTCTAGTACTATGTTGAATAGCAGTGGTGATAATGGATAACCCTGCTGTGTTCCTGACCTTAGCGGAAAAGCTTTCAGTTTTTCTCCATTGAGAATTATATTTGTGGTGGGTTTTTCATAGATGGCTTTGATAATATTGAGGTAGGTGCCCTCTATCCCTACACGTTGAAGAGTTTTGATCAGGAAGGGATGCTGTAATTTGTCAAATGCTTTTTCAGCATCTATTGAGAGTATCATATGGTTCTTGTTCTTTTATTAATGTGTTGTATGACATTGATTGATTTGTGGATGTTGAACCAACCTTGCAGCCCTGGAATAAATCCCACTTGGTCATGGTGAATAATCCTTTTAATGTACTGTTGAATCCTATTGGCTAGTATTTTGTTGAGAATTTTTGCATCTGTGTTCATCAAGGATATTGGTCTGTAATTCTCTTTTTTGATGGGATCCTTGTCTGGTTTTGGGATCAACGTGATGCTGGCCTCATAAAATCAGTTTGGAAGTTTTCCTTCCAATTCTACTTTATGGAACAGTTTCAGGAGAATAGGAATTAATTCTTCTTTAAATGTTTGGTAGAAATCCCCTGGGAAGCCGTCTGGCCCGGGCTTTGTTTGTCTGGAGATTTTTGATGACTGTTTCAATCTCCTTGTTGGTTATGGGTCTGTTCAGGTTATCTATTTCTTCCTGGTTCAGTTGTGGTAGTTTATACGTCTCTAGGAATGCATCCATTTCTTCCAGATTGCCAAATTTGTTGGCATAGAGTTGCTCATAGTATGTTCTTATAATTGTTTGTATTTCTTTGGTGTTGGTTGTGATTTCTCCTCTTTCATTCATGATTTTATTTATTTGGGTCCTTTCTCTTTTCTTTTTGATAAGTCTGGCCAGGGGTCTATCAATCTTATTAATTCTTTCAAAGAACCAACTCCTAGTTTCATTGATTTGTTCTATTGTTTTATTGGTTTCTATTTCGTTGACTTCTGCTCTGATCTTTATGATTTCTCTTCTTCTGCTGGGTTTAGGCTTTCTTTCTTGTTCTTTCTCCAGCTCCTTTAGGTGTAGGGTTAGGTTGTGTATTTGAGATCTTTCTTGTTTCTTGAGAAAGGCTTGTACCGCTATATATTTTCCTCTCAGGTATGCCTTTGTTGTGTCCCACAAATTTTGAACTGTTGTGTTTTCATTATCATTTGTTTCCATGAATTTTTTCAATTCTTCTTTAATTTTCTGGTTTACTCATTCATTCTTTAGAAGGGTGCTGTTTAGTCTCCATGTATTTGGGTTCTTTCCAAATTTCCTCTTGTGATTGAGTTCTAGCTACAGAGCATTTTGTTCTGAAAATATTCAGGGAATGATCCCAATCTTTTGATACTTGTTGAGACCTGATTTATGACCCAAGATGTGATCTATTCTGGAGAATGTTCCATGTGCACTAGAGAAGAATGTGTATTCTGTTGCTTTGGGATGAAATGTTCTGAATATATCTGTGATGTCCATCTGGTCCAGTGTGTCATTTAAGGCCTTTATTTCCGTGTTGATCTTTTGCTTGGATGATCTGTCCATTTCAGTAAGGGGAGTGTTAAAGTCCCCTACTATTATTGTATTATTGTTGATGTGTTTCTTTGATTTTCTTATTAATTGGTTTATATAGTTGGCCGCTCCCACGTTAGGGGCATAGATATTTAAAATTGTTAGATCTTCTTGTTGGACAGACCCTTTGAGTATGATATAGTGTCCTTCTTCACCTCTTATATAGTTTTTGGCTTAAAATCTAATTTATCTCTTATAAGAATTGCCACCCCAGCTTTCTTCTGATGTCCATTAGCATGGTAAGTTGTTTTCCACCCCCTCACTATAAATCTGGAGGTGTCTTCGGGTCTAAAATGAGTTTCTTGTAGGCAACATATTGATTTTTTTTTTTTTTTTATCCATTCTGACACCCTGTGTCTTTTGATTGGGGCATTTAGCCCATTAACATTCAGGGTAACTATTGAGAGATATGAATTTAGTGCCACTGTATTGCCTGTAAGGTGACTGTTACTGTATATTGTCTCTGTTCCTTTCTGATCTACTACTTTTAGGCTCTCTCTTTGCTTAGAGGACCTCTTTCAATATTTCCTGTAGAGCTGACTTGGTGTTTGCAAATTCTTTCAGTTTTTGTCTGTCCTGGAAGCTTTTTATCTCTCCTATTTTCAGTGACAGCCTAGCTGTATATAGTATTCTTGGCTGCATGTTTTTCTCATTCATTGCTCGAATATATCATGCCAGTTCTTTCTGGCCTGCCAGGTCTCTGTGGATAAGTGTGCTGCCAATCTAATATTTTTACCATTGTATGTTACAGACTTCTTTTCCCAGGCTGCTTTCAGGATTTTCTCTTTGTCGCTAAGACTTGTAAATTTTACTATTAGGTGACGGGGTGTGGACCTATTCTTGTTGATTTTGAGGGGGGTTCTCTGTACCTCCTGGATTTTGATGCTTGTTCCCTTTGCCATATTAGGGAAATTCTCTACAATAATTCTCTCCAATATACCTTCTGCTCCTGTCTCTCTTTCTTCTTCTTCTGGAATCTCAATTATTCTAATGTTGTTTTGTCTTATGGTGTCACTTATCTCTCGAATTCTCCCCTCATGGTCCAGTAGCTGTTTGTCCCTCTTTTGCTCAGCTTCTTTATTCTCTGTCATTTGGTCTTCTATATCACTAATTCTTTCTTCTGCCTCATTTATCCTAGAAGTAAGAGCCTCCATTTTTTGGAGCTCATTAATAGCTTTTTTGATTTCAGCTTGGTTAGATTTTAGTTCTTTTATTTCTCCAGAAAAGGCTTTTATATCTCCAGAGAGCGTTTCTCTAATATCTTCCATGCCTTTTTTGAGCCTGTCTAGAACCTTGAGAATCGTCATTCTGAACTCTAGATCTGACATATTACCAATGTCTGTATTGATTAAGTCCCTAGCCTTTTGTACTGCCTCTTGACTTTTTTTTGTGGTGAGTTTTTCCGCCTTGTCATTTTTTCCAGATAAGAGTATATGAAGGAGCAAATAAAATATTAATAGGTGGCAAAGACCCCAGGAAAATGCGCTTTAACCAAATCAGAAGAGACCCCAAATTGTGGGGGGGAGAAAGGGGATAAAAAGTAGTTCAGATAAAAGGGGGATAAAAAAAATTTTTTTGAAGGAAACAAATAAAGAAAAAATATAAAAAAGAAAAATATATATATATATATATTAGACTTGTGACTAAAACAGGGTCACCCATTTAATTTTGGGGTATTTTGGTCTCTTAGCAGAAACTCCCTCCCAAAATTTTAAAGAATGAAAAACATATATATGGGTAAATACAATGAAGGGATGGAATATGCTTATAAAGGTGAAAAAAAAATTTTTTTAATTTATAAAAAAAGGAGTTGATAATGTAAGTTGATTGGGAGAATATTGAAAAAGAAAGTGGAGAGAAGTTGCTCAGGCTGGAGACTAGAACAGGCCCGGAGCTTGATTTAGAGTATATTTTGATGTACTAGAGGAAGTTGTACCCCACGTTTTTTAGAAGAAAAAAACCCTATGTGTATACAAAAAATAAAGTTAAATACTATGAAGGATAAAATATGACTATAATAATGAAGGTTCAAAAAAGATTATTAGTTTTTTGGAAAGATATTGTTAACATAAACTAGTTAAAAAATGTTAAGAAAGAAAAGGGTAACAGTTAAAAAAATTTAGCAGAAGAAAAAAATAAAATTAAAGAAAAAATTAAATTAACTGGAAGACTAAAGAATCATGGGTAGAAAGCCATGAATTCCATGCTTTGCTTTCTCCTTCTCTGGAATTCCACTGTTCTCCTTGGTAAGTGAACTTC
The DNA here is from genome assembly GCA_004024625.1 of Mellivora capensis. Taxonomy (NCBI): domain Eukaryota; kingdom Metazoa; phylum Chordata; class Mammalia; order Carnivora; family Mustelidae; genus Mellivora; species Mellivora capensis. The sequence continues at coordinate 3,307 of PISX010019450.1, read as the reverse complement.
ATCTTGGCTGGATTTCTTGTTGATCTTCTGGGGGAGATCTGTTGTAGTAATTTTCAAGTGTCTTTGCCCCAGGGGGAATTGTACTGCCCTTACCAGGGGCTGGGCTAAGTAATCCGCTCGGGTTCACTTTCGGGAGCTTTTGTTCCCTGAACGCTTTCCATAGAGTTTCGGAGGACAGGAATGAAAATGGCGACCTCCCAATCTCCGGGCCCGAGGATCTGAGAAGTCAGGGCCCCACTCCTCAGTGTGCCCTCAGAGAAAAGTTCCAATCACTCTATCTCCCTGGCCTCCAGCTGTGCTCCGAGCTCACCCAGCCTGTGACCGGTTCAAGGTAACCCCGAGCTGAGAGCTTACTCCTCGGCTCTGTCTCTGTAGCCGGCTTCCCTGCTCTAATACCTGCGAGCTCTGCGACACTCAGACACCCCTCAATCCTTCTGTGACTCTGCCGGACCTGCGGCCACGCTGCACCCCACATGGGCTTCACCCTAGTTTAACATCTGGACCGATGTCCCTCAGTGGAGCAGACTTTTAAAAGTCCCGATTTAGTGCTCTGTTGCTTGGCCGCTTGCCGGGAGTCTGCCCCTCCCCCCGCCGTCTATCTTTCCTTTGCTTTGGATTCACTTCTCCGCTGGTCCTGCCTTTCAGAAAGTGGTCAATTTTCTGTTTCTAGAATGGCTGTTCTTCTTCTCTTCAATCTCCCATTGGATTTGTAGGTGTTTCCAATGGTTTGATAAGCTACCTAGCCGATCTCCTGCTACCTGATGTAGTCTCAGCCTGCTACTTCTTCGCCATCTTGACTCCTCCCCCTGCTGGCTACATCTTTAGGCAGTTAGGCCTGATGGTCCATAGGGACCATCCTGGGTCCATGGGGGTGAACCAGATGCCAAGGACCAGTGGAGTAAGGCAGTCATCTAGATCAGTTGGAGCTGGCCTTGTGCTAGGGTGGGCTGTGAGCCTGAGTCCATGGGAGCCCACTGGGATCCCAGTACTCTGGGGGCTTGTCTAGCTCTGGGGCTGGGCCATTTAAATTCTTGGGCCAGTCCAGAACCTGGAATAATAGGAGCCATTCTGGAGGCCTAGCTCTGTGAGGGACATTGTGGCACTTTTGTCCAGTTGGGACTTTGGGTTTCTGGGAGCCACTCTGAGCCTAGAGCCAAAGGAGCTACATGGGGCTATGGGAGTTGGCCAGAGATGGGATGGCTTGGAGCCTGGGTTTGTGAGAACTTGTTGAGTTCTCACATAAGAGTCTTCTAAGGCTATGGGCATTGACCAGCCTGTTCAAGTTTTATGCCAATTTTCTAATGAGCTATTTTTATTTTTGTTTGTAGTTCTTTAAAAATACTGGAATCCATTGTCAGTTTTATATAAAATGACTATCTTCTCTGAGTTGGTAGTTTGCCTTTTCACTTTCTTAATCATGACTTTTGATGAATAGAAGATTCTAATTTTGAAGGTATAAACCTATTGATCTTCATAAATAGTACTTTCTGTGTAGTAGCAAGAAACAATGATTTTTTTTTTGTATATGGCAAAAGTTTTGGTGTTTTGCCTTTCATCTTTAAGTGTTTAAATAGTCCTGGAATTGCTTTTTGTGGCTCATTGAGATTGTGATTAAATTGTATTTTTTAAAGTGTCAATTTTTCTCACTATAGTACAATTTTGACTTCATGTTATATTCCATTATCTGTTTTTGGGATTTTCTCTTTACTTCAAAATAGATAGATTGTTCAAAGTGCCAGGCACAGTTTGGCACATGTTATTCAACAATAAACAATATGGAATAAGATTTTCTATTCACATTTATTTTATAGTTTTGTAGGAAAAAATCAGATAGTAAATAATGGACATAGTAAATAAATAAATTGTTTAAATACAATAAGGTGACAAGTTCTATGCAAATAAAGAAAAAGAAGTCCTGGAGTGGAAGAGAATCAGGTTAAAATTTAAATTGGAATGATCAGAGCAAACATACTGAAAAAGTAACACTAAAGACTTGAATAATTAAAAGTTAGCAGTGTGGCTATCCAGGTAAAGAGTAATTGGCCAACACAAAAGCTAGGAGGCATATGCATACCTTACAGATCAAAGAAAAGGCAAGGAAGTCAATGTAATTGTATCAAAGTGAATAAGAGGTTATAGAGTTAATGAAGGACAGATATGTGCAGTTTCTGGGCCTTTATAAGGTCTTTAGGAAATCAATGCATGTTTTTGAGCAAACAGATATACATTTCATAGGATCCTTCTGGCTGTTAATTTGAGAATAGATTGGGGTTACAGTATGAAGCAAAGTGGGAAGAAAAAACATAAAGAAAAGAATGGAGGTCAAATAGGAAGATATTATGCTAGTATGTCTTAGATACTATTTATATTTTGGACCAGATAATTCCAATAAAGGTGGAAAAGTCAAGTCAAATACTGCATATATTAAAAGTAGAGAAAACAAAATATATGACTAGATTATTACATTACATGAAAAAAATAATTTAAGATTAATGCTGGTTTAGTTTTGGGGGGAAATGATTAGAAGTTCAATTATGAATATATTGAATTTGTGAAGTTCACTGAGCTTCCAAATAGAAGTATTAAAAAAATGCAAGTCTGTAGTTGCAAATAAATGTCTAAATCTTATACATAAAGTCATTATTCTATTTAATTTATCTTTCCCAGAAATATATCTTCGCTTTCCTTAGTATCTGGCTATATAAGTATAGTAAGACTATATACGTAAAAAGCCGGTTCTCACATGTTATTTTTCTTCTCCAAAAATGTCTTAATTCTTGGTCCTTTACAGTTTCATGAAAACTTTAGAATAAATCAAACTCCATTAAAAAACAAAAGTAAAAATAAGAAAAATACTAACACTTACAATGTAATTTCTTTGACTGTATAATTCACTTTTCGAAAAATCAACAAATTAATAGCAATGAGACTTCTAATATTTGAATATAGTTTATATGGCAACTTATGTGGGTCTTAATATCTCTTTTTTATTTTTTTTATTTCTTTTCAGCGTAAGAGAATTCATAGTTTTACACCACACCCAGTGCTCCATGCAATGCGTGCCCTCCACAATACCCACCACCAGGCTCCCCCAACCTCCCACCCCCCGCCCCTTCAAAACCCTCAGGTTATTTTTCAGAGTCCATAGTCTCTCATGGTTCATCTCCCCCCCAATTTCCCTCAACTCCCTTCTCCTCTCCATCTCCCCACGTCCTCCGTGTTATTTGTTATGCTCCGCAAATAAGTGAAACCATATGATAATTGACTCTCTCTGCTTGACTTATTTCACTCAGCATAATCTCTTCCA